>JAJLXW010000436.1:128942-142361 GCA_030571515.1 Monosporozyma aquatica
AAGGTCTCGAGTTAATAATAGAAGCGGTTAGAGGGAGGCAATTGATCTAAGAATTTAAGGGTGGCCTGTCCGGTGATCCCAATTTGGGAAACCCATTGCTTATATCTGGTAAAAGTATTCTATATTTATCAGCAGCCATCTGATAACCTTTTACGTATTACCCCCCCAAGTCAAAGAAAAATAAAATAAGGAGAGTAATGAATAGTTCACCCCTTATTCTTTTGGATTGGTAAGACGGTTTCTATCAATTATCCTTTGGTCAAATTTTATTTGTTTCTTCTTATTACTCTTGGTACCATGGAATTTTTGGGATAATTTCTTATATGCCTCTTTCGTGGTTAATTTATTACCATGAGAATCTTTGTATTCTAATTTAATCTCGGGATTATAATTGTCTAAATTATCAACTTCATTTTTTTCATGACCATCTTGTGGCACTACCCTATTACCATTTGATGAGCTTAGCTCTTCTTTCTTTGGTAATAGATTATTTCCCTTTAAGAAATCTAAGGTAGATGCTAACCCATTATAAAAATCAATTTTAGGTTTAGGAGTATCATCAATGTGAGGACGCTCTTCTTCTTCTTCTTTACTTGCTCCGACTTGCTCTTGTTCATTATTATTATTATTATTATTATTAACCTCTTGCGTAACAGAAACAGCCAAAGTACGCTCATCTACTTTCGGGATACTATTATTTCGCAATATATTGGTATTAAGTGAATCAAAGAATGTGCTTGTCTCATCTATCGTTAACGTTTTTGTATGAATAACCCCAACCTTATCCAAATTCTTCGTTCTTTCCTGTCTTTCTATATTTTCCTTACGAATCATTAACGCAATATCTTCACCTGCTGCTGCTTCTCTCTTTTCATTATCCCTGGCATTTCGGCGCTCAGGTATCACCTTAAGCATATCATTATATTCACTTTCATCATCATCGTCAGTTGCTTCCTCATCGTTTAAATTCACAGTATGCATCCTAGTGGGTATTTTAATTCTTTTCCTGCTTCTATCTGTGGCATCTTTATTATCACCCTTACGCTTCCTCTTCTTAATCTTTACAGGCTTGAAATCTGTCGAACCTTCACCATCATCATCATTATCACTTTCAAATACCACTCGTACTTTACCTTCTAAAATCTTCTTACTTTGTTCTTCAGATGCTAATTTCTCTAAATTCTCTTTAGCTTGTATTTCACCACCAACTATAATAGTGTTAGGCACAGGTTTTGACACAACTTTACTTTCGACTTCATCTATATCATTCGATGAAATTTGTAAAGTCATCTTCTTCCGTCTTCTTTCTTTATTCATTTGTTTTAATTTTAAATTCTTGCTAGTCTCTTCCTCCATCACTTGATCTTCATCCTCTAAGATATCATCATTCTCACTATCGTCATCTGCCCCCCTCATACCTTTATTATGAAGTGAAGTTTCCTTTAATGTTAAGATAGTGCTTTTCCCTTTCGGTATGGTCTTGATATCATGTGATACCTGTAATATAGGTAAATCATCATCATCACCATCGCCATCGACGTCCTCTTCATCCATATAACGAGTTAATTTGATCTTATTAATATTATGCTTCCTATTATCAATCTGATTTAACCAGTCATTATCATAATTAGTGTCATTTTCTTTTACTGTTTTAGTTTGTTGACGTGAAGCAAGTTTTGCATTCATTTTAGATAATTTACTTCGAAGTAAAGAAATTTTATCCTTATTAATAAAATTGATTTCATTATCATAATCTTTTGGAGACTCGTCTTCTCTTTCTATCTTTATCTTATTATCATCTTCATGTTTGGTATATGTTTCTTCCTCTTGAATAATAGGTTTTAATCCCAACTGGACTCGGAGTTTATTAGTCTCCTCTAATGATAACGATATTTCCTTACTCATATTAGATTCACTCCTGAATATGATTGCTTTCACTTGCAAAATCGCTTGTAATATTCTCCTATCTCTGTGATGAGGTTCTCTCTTTATATTGTTCTTCATATTTCTTATAAAATTGTTTTTCAAATAGAACATTTCTCAAAAAACTATATCAAACCAAAAGCAAAAGCCCAGTGATAATATATTTATTCTAACCGATCCCCATGCAGCCATTGCTTTCTTTTAATAGATATTATATTTTTCTTTTAAAATTTTAATTATAGATATATATACGACAATTGTGTATACATTGTATATATAGCATTCAAACTTTTGAATAAACATAGAAATAAGAAACATTTCATATTTATAACAAAAAGTTATTTCTAATTTACAAATATGGTGGAAGTATTCCTCAAATATGATGATAAGTTATTTTTATTTTTTGTTAGAGTGTAACATGAATCGTGTTGGTATTAAGTGGTGAATAAAAAGATGGGGGTAAAAAAGGAAAAAAAAAATGCTAACACTGGGATTTTTTATTATTCACAGTATCAGTGGACTTTTAATAGGCATGCATATATTATATCTATTTCTTTTCCTTTTTAGATTTCTTATCCTTATTTTCCTTCTTTTCCTTCTTTTCCTTTTTGTCTTTCTTTTCTTTCTTCTCCTTCTTTTCCTTCTTCTCTTTCTTTTCCTTCTTTTCCTTCTTAGATTTCTTAGAATCCTTAGATTCATCTTCATCTTCAGCATCTCTCTTTCTCTTCTTTTCCTTCTTTTCTTCAGCTTCAGATTCTTCTTCATCATCGGAGTCAGCAGCTGGAGCTGGTTCAGATTCAGCAATAGTATCAGCATCAGCATTGTATGCTCTAGCTTCAGTGATTTCAACCTTCTTAGCCTCTCTGACAACCTTTGGTGTTGTTCTTAGATCCCTACCTTCTAATTGAGATAATCTATTTTCAACCTTAGCTCTGACATCTAAACCAACATCACCAGAATCATCTCTATCTTCAGCTAAAGCATCATAACGAAGAGCTACAGCAGCCTTGGCAGCTAGGACTCTAGCAATCTTACCCTTGTTCTTACCAGTAGCTTGACCAACTAAAGAAGCATGATATAAAAGACCGTATTTTGGAGTATCATGTTTGGTCTTCAAAGCTCTGAAAAGAGCCTTTTCAGCACCTAAGATTTGAATAGTAGAAGCTGGAGCCTTAGCTAAAGAGATTAAAGAACCAGCATGAGCAATTAATCTAGCACCTACCAATTCACCAACTAATTGAGTTAAATTGGGAGCAATAGCCTTCATTCTAGAAGATAAGTAATTAGATAATTGTTCTCTGTAAGCAGCAAAATCTACAATTTGATCAGCTAAAGCCTTAATGTTATCTAAATCAGTTTGAGTAATTTCAGTCCCCATGGAAACTTCAGCAGCGGTCTTGACACGTTCTTCAATTTCTTCTGGTAAAATTTCACTCATATCTGTTTCATGAGCTTTGGATCTAACACCCATGGTTAAGATAATTCTAGCGTAAGCAACAGAATCTGTGACAATCTTAGCCAATTCTGGGAAATGCCACCCGTACCATTCTTTCACTCTCATGGCATAAGTATTTAATTCTTTATCTAGGTCATCTAATAAGGCAATAGCTTGGATAATCATAACATCGACTTTATCAGCAGAGAATTTTAATTTATGACGACCAATGGAATGGGCTAAACCTAAGGACATCTTGTCTAAATCAGTTTCATTTAAACCTGGTAATAAATCTGGTAAGTATTCCTTGACAGCTCTGTAGATATCTAAAGTAACAGCATCAGAGACAACGTTAAAGTTTAGTCCTAATTTGTTAATAGAATTGGCTAATTTAGTTTCACTGACGACTAAAGTGGCCTTCTTATCCTTTTTAATGTCTTCAAGTAACTTCTCTAATTGTGGAGAAACTTTACCTTCAATGATGGAGTTAGCTTCTTCTAAGGCATTGGCAGCAGAGTTGAACTTGGAGAAAGCTGCAATCTTGAATTCCTTTAAGACCTTTTCAGAAGAGTTTAAATCTTCAATCAAGCTTGGGGACTTGTAAATTTTCTTATCAGAGGCCTTCAAAAGGGCATAACCAGCAGAGGTTTCAGTTAACACGTAGGACATCTCGATGTGATGGTGGTAGTGTGTATCGGTTGAGGTGGCGTATGTTCTATTAGATACCAAGGAAATAAACCACTGTATACTAAGTTCAACTATTGCTAATTTTCATTTCTCAATTTTGTCCATATCTTGAAAAATTTTTTGAGCTCATCGAAAATTTTCAAAGCAGAATTTTTGAGAAAAAATGAAAACATCAACTTTTAGACTAATTTGGTCATGTGATATTTGCATTTTCTTTAAGATCAGACTTTTCTTAATTATGGCTAGTAGCGCTTATAAGTTCTGCCTAATTTGTGAAAAACACCCTGGCACGAATATAAGATGTATAATGCAAAGTGTGTGATATACTTAGTAAAGCCGACCCCTTTCAATACTGGCAATAATTGTTTGATAAGTGTAGCATAATGATTCACTCTAAAATAAATCTTAGATTGACTAGTGCTTATCGGCAGTCCAAAATTTCGATACACCTTTAATATTAAAAATAGTTTCGATAAAGCTTCTTTATAATCAAGCATATATCTAATTGTTTTCAATATACAAGTATATATGATATAAATAACGATTCAAGATAGGGGGAGGGATTATTCCTTATCCCAACCCAACTGTAAGGCTTCTTTATAAGTTGGGTAATCAAGATAACCTTCTTTAGTCATAGTGTAGAAAGTTGATCTATCGTACTTATTCAAGGGCAATCCTTTTTCTAACCTGGAGACAATATCTGGATTGGAGATCCAGAATCTACCATACGCAACTAAAGTTCTATCATCCTTGACCATATCTTTGACAACTTCTGGATATAAAGCTAAATTACCAGAACGGATTACAGCACCTTTCCAAATAGAATAAACAAAGTCATTAGTACCATCAGTGTATTCCCCTTGTCCTTCTTCAAGGACCAGGTTAGTAACACGAGGTTCCATTAAATGAATATATGCTAATCTTTTACCCTCTCTGGCTCTCTTCTCAATTTCACCAACTAAGTAAGAATATTGAGCGATGGTTAATGGATCTTCACCACCTGACATACTACCAAATGTACCATATGGGGATAATCTAATACCAACTTTTTGATGTCCAATGGCTTCCACTACAGCATCGACGACTTCTAAAGTAAAACGAGCCCTATTTTCAATGGAACCACCATACTCATCTGTTCTGTGATTGGATTTAGGATCTAAGAATTGGTTTAACAAGTATCCATTAGCAGAATGAATTTCAACACCATCAGCACCGGTAGCTAATGCATTCTTGGCAGCTTGAACATAATCACTAATATATTGTTTGATTTCTTCTTTAGTTAATCCATGTTGTGGATTGTTAGCCTTCAATGCCTTCTCCTTTTGACCATCATCCATATAAACACCATTAGATGCAGAATCATAACGTAACCCAGCTTTCGCTAAGACATCAGGCAAACCTTGTCTCCCCATGGCCCATAATTGAATATAAGCAAAAGATTTATTATCATGAATCTTCTTAATAATTTTAGTCCATTCATTAATTTGTTCTTGGGACCAAATACCGGGAGCATTCTCATACCCACCTGCTTGAGCAGAAATATAGGTAGCTTCTGTAATAATTAAAGAGCCAGGGTATTGTGATCTTTGATCATAATATTCAGCAGTCCAGTCCTTGTTTGGAATATGACCCACTGGATCAGCTTTCAATCTTGTTAAAGGAGGCATTACAGCACGGTGATTTAGTTTTATATCACCAATTTGGATTGGCTTAAATAAATTGGTATCAGCCAAAGGAACAGGGGTAAAATCTTTAACGAATGGCATGTTCTGATATGTTCGTTTAATTCGAGAATTGTCACGTAATTGTGATATCTTTCACGAATGAAACCTTTTACTATAGTTAAAAAAAGATAAAATTCCTCCTTTCCATTTGTACGTAAATTAAGACTTCCTTTTATATATCGATGAGACGCCGATGATACCGCTTCAACATTTTAAGATGACGCCTTAAACCTAAGTCAGGAATAAATGCAGCTTTTTTTTTTAAACCAGTTATGCCCCTATCGGCTTAGCTTAGTCAGCAGAAGTCTGTTGCGATGTCGCAAACGGGAAGCTGGTTTTAACTAGACCTGATAATATCATTGATGGTTAGAAATTTTCTAACGTTAGAAAAGCAACTTTTTTTCTCGATTCTATATTCTTCTTCACCTTTCTTTTCTTTTGCAATTAAAACACCGATTCCAAAACAATAGCCCGTCGCCGACGGAAGGACGGAGGCGGAAGCGGAACTGGCAGCCAGATCTGGCGTGGGGCAATTTTTGCTGGAGAAAGAAGAACTGTGGCCAAATTATTGCCATAACCAAACGAGTGGTCTACTGATACACTCGGCAGTTATAGGTTAGATGATGATAATGGGCAGTTTCGAAGGAACCGTAGATAGAAAAATTGCAATAAAAAAGGGTCATTGTAACATAATATAATAAAAGGATATAATAAAAAAAAATATATGCTAGTTCTTATAGTCGCAACATCTATTCTTTATCCCAACCTAACTTTACAGCTTCTTCGTAGGTTGGATAGTCTAGATAACCTTCCTCAGTCATAGTGTAGAAAGTTGGTCTATCATATTCATTCAAAGGTAAGCCTTTTTCCAATCTTGATACGATATCTGGGTTGGCAAGCCAGTACCTACCGTACCCAATTAGTGTTCTGTCATCCTTAACTAATTCCTTGGCCACTTCAGGATGTAGAGCCATATTACCTGCTCTAATGATGGGACCTTTCCAAATAGAATAAACAAAATCATTAGTACCTTCATGATATTCACCTAAACCTTCAGTTAAAGTCAAATCTGTAACACTGGGTTCAATCATATGCAAGTAAGCGACTCTCTTTCCATCTCTGGCTCTCTTTTCTAATTCACCAATAATATGACAATATTGAGCCACAATTAATGGTTCGGCACCACCAGACATTGTACCAAAGACACCATACGGAGAGAATCTGACACCAACCTTCCCATGACCAATAGCGTCTACAACGGCATCGATGACTTCTAATGGGAAACGAGATCTATTTTCAATGGATCCACCATATTCATCAGTTCTATGGTTAGAAATTGGATCTAGAAATTGGTTTAATAAGTAACCATTAGCACAATGAATTTCTACACCATCGGTACCTGCAGCAATAGAATTCTTAGCGGCTTGAACATAGTCCTTGATATATTGCTTAATTTCTTCTTTAGTCAATCCATGTTGAGGATTATTGACCTTAATAGCACTGGTCTTCTTCTCCTCATTCATGTAAACGCCATTGGATGCAGAATCGTAACGTAACCCGTCTCTTTTTAAGGATTCAGGGAAACCTTGTCTCCCCACACTCCATAGCTGAACGTAAACAAAGGACTTATTGTCATGAATTCTTTTAAAGATCTTGGTCCATTCATCAATTTGCTCTTGAGACCAGATACCTGGAGCATTATCATAACCACCACCTTGAGCAGACACAAACGCACCTTCAGTGATTAGTAAAGTACCAGGATATTTGGAACGTTGGTCATAGTAATCAGCGGTCCAATTTTTGTTTGGCACACCACCTGGACAAGAGGCTCTCATTCTGGTCAATGGTGGTAGAACTGCACGGTGCTTTAATTCAATGTCACCAATCTTGATTGGCTTAAATAAATTGGTATCACCTAAGGCGATTGGAGTGAAATCTTTGACAAATGGCATATTTCAATAACGATTGTTTTATCTATTGGCTCTGGTAGCCTTATGTGGATAAAACATACTCAATAAATTATAGAGGGAGAAAGGAGGGAGAACAAGAAGTGATTATACTCATGTACTCATCTTATATAGTCATATAAAATGTAATCAGGAACTATAATATGCCTTACCCCTTAGCATGATAATAAAAGATCGTACTGGAATATTTGAAATAACCTAAATTGGAAACAAAGGAAAACTAAACCCCCATTAAAAAGGAACATAATATTAGACCCTCGAGCGAAAAACGATGCTAACAGAGTTGGATGATCTTAGTCAGCATGGGCCGATTATTTGTTCAAAAAAAACCTGGGGGTAACTAGATGATCTGGTGATGTTAAAAATACTCGGAAAAAACTCTGTTAGTTCAGAGATCCGGTAAAAGTATTGTTGACGAAAAAAACTTATGTCAAAATAAAGGCAATGTCCTGAAAAAACCTTAGAAGCAGGATGGTAGGTCAAGTAGTTAGTTACATGTTGAGAGTAGGAGGTTTCAGGTATATTATATATCTATCGAATTGGCATGAATATATATGTCTGAATATATATTATGGTTATATGATTATGTATAAGTATTGTAGGCATTACGTATTCCTTTTAGCATCATCTTCTCTTCAAATTGTTCTTGGTAAAAAAATAAAAGGAATCCTAAACATCCCTCCATTATGGACGCAAAATGATCTATAAACAGCGTTTTCAATGCTTTAATATAGAAGTAGTGCTATGTGCAGATACATGCTCTGGTCCAGCCACATTATATGGATATGTCATTGGGATACAATTTCGAAATCTTGCGAGCTCATAGCATGCCCACTATTTATGGAATAAATATATCACTGAATGCAAGAAAATGGAGGATAAAACAGGAATGGTAAAATTATCATCCCAATTGAAAAGATCAATCCCTTCACTTAAGGAAGCAACCAACCCACCTAACCATGCCAATTTATGTAAACTTAATTTACTTGTTTCAGAAGACCACATAATTTTACCAGATGTGTTAGTGGAACCATATGCGGGGACAAAAAACCCATAAAACATGTAACACGTAAGTACACCGACAGCAAAAGCCGCCAAGGATCCTGCTAGAGATTTATGCGCAGTTAATTTGGGGGTCAGATGCCCATATTTTCTTCCAAAAGTAGATGCAGCAGTATCGGACCAACTTAAAAGACATAAGGAAATCATCGCCACATCCTTAGAAAAAAAGGTGAAAGAAAATATTAATCCCAAAATATACCATAAGACACCATTATAGGTATGTATCTCTTTCTTTCTCATTAATGGACCAACGGCATGACAGTAGAGAACATTGAAAAATGGCCAATGTAACCTCAACACATCCAGCCCAAATATAACAATAAATGCAATAACTAGTGGCTTGATAACATTTTTATAATTTACACCTTGTGTATATAGATATAATGTGATGAAACCAATAGATGAGTGGAAAACTTTACGTGGGACTTCATGTCTCGTTATAAACTCACCAAACCATTCATGTGATTTTAAATGAATTTCTGTGACAGGTAGATGTACATCGTCCTCACTAGCAGTATCCATCGTGACCTCTGATATTTCTTTTATTGATTTTTCTGTAAATTTCCTCTTTGACAACGTAGACACGTCAGCAGCGTGAAATTCTAGGTTGGACGCTTCTTTTAAATTTTGCATAGTAATATCTATTGTCCCCATAGATTATGAACAGATTTATCAATATGTATATAGTTTCTTGGCGTAGCGTGTAAGACTTTCCGACCACTTGGTGAGATTATATGGGGTACTCTTAGCTCCTCTATCTACTTATTTTGATGCGATGTTCTAAAAACTTTTTGTACGTTAATGATTTGCTTTCGAATTTAAAGGCTGAAAATTATATTCGATCCTCTCGGAATGAAATAAAAAAAAAGAATGTCCCAAAGAGGAAAGTAAAAGCAGGCATTGTACTAAAATTTCACATGAGCAAACGAGATTATTGTGCTGGTAGAACAGCAAGAATGAAAGCCCAGTAACCGTTTCCAGATAAATGTATGATTCTTTGTGGATATGTTATATTTTTAAATGTTGGATTTAAGAAAATCTACTTACCAAATTATACAATTAAACTAGATGAAAATATTAATATAAAGCTATATATGAATATTGCAATAAAATTAGTAGAAAGTGGTGGCCTTCTTGTAGGAGAAAGTCTTGGTAGACTTTTGGACTCTGTGTGGTAATGGGAATTTTAAGTCCTTGGTCAAGAATTGCTTGACGTATGGTCTCTTAACATCAGCAGTCTTTTCAATTTCGGCAACCTTTAAGATGTGGATAGATCTAAATCTAGCTCTGTGTCTGGCGGCCATGTCTTGGTATAAAGTTTCAACGGCAGCAACTCTGGTGACGTCTCTGACTTCCTTGTACATGTTGTGGGTACCAGATCTGGAATCGTATCTAACCCAGACACCGAAGTTCTTGACCTTGGTTGGGTGAGCTTCACTGATTTCGTTAACAGAGACAACTTCACCAGAAGCCTTCTTGACCTTGTGTAACTTTTGTAAGAAGTACCAGTAACGAGACTTAGCAACAACTTCATTTGGAGCAAAGATTCTCATTCTGAACAACTTTGGTTCTGGAACGGATTCAGTTGGTAACTTACGACCAATAACTTGGTATTCTCTTAAATTAGCCACTATAATAAAAAAATTTTAATAAATGATATTTTTAACAAATATCAAATACGTGTACATTTTTGTTAGTAAGTTCGTTCACTTTGGCATACATATATTTGAGGGCAAAAAATGAAGTTAAGAGAGATGTATAACTATACTTCGAAGAGATTTCATATGTATCTGTAGTTAACCTTTTTTATGTTCCTATGTTCGAAAAACCTTTATGTTGTATAACACTGTCTAACATTAATTACAGAAATTTAATATATGGATACATCCTCAATTTGTAACTCTCTTTCCTCTCACTTAACAAAGGAAGTAATATTTTCAGCTTTGCTGTGTTTTCTCAAATATCACTATAATGTCTTTATCGATGTTTATGATTCATTTGTTTCCTCTCATCTGATCTTTTTTTGCCGTTATTTGGATAGGTAGTTACTCACTTTTTCAGTAGTCTGGTTCACTTTGACTTGTTTTTGAATATAAAATGGTGAAATGCTGACCACTTTTTTTTATTCAGACTCTAATCGTAGCAATTCTCACAATGTCTGCACCGTACTAACAGAGACTCCATGGTCATTGAGGCCCTGTCGGTGTGGGTTGTATTTTCCAGGCGAGGCATTGTGTGGACACTCACTAAGCTGGAGCTGGACCATCTTGGAAAGGATTCTCTGTCCAGGCGCTCCTGCTGGCGAACACACTAGGGTCTGTCTAGGGTGGTGAAACCTCAATAGGACTGGTGGACCAAGCCTTCGTCCAGTTGCGGCCTATAGGGAAAACTGGCAAAGGCTCCTTACGACAGCCTGCTCCGCTCCGTGTGTGAAATTTCCGTTTGTTCATGTTTTGAGAAAAGGCCGCAATTTCTTAAACTCAAAATATTTTCCATATGAGGACATCTGAAAAAATGGTGTGCATATAAAAAACAAATAATCTGTGGGTGTTAGGATGTGGACAGTCATAAAAAAAGTTAAAAACGGAGACATATATATTAAAAATAAACTATATAGGAATATTAACTAAATAAAGATTATATAGGGGAGACAGTGAAATCAACTAACCTTGATGCTGTTATTACTTATTACTTTTAATTGATCTTCAACAGGTTATGATTCCACGTTAACAACAATCTCATGAGGTGGTGACACAACATCATGAGCAGCATGAACCAGGGCTTCCTCGGTATTAGTTACTGCACCAGCAACAGAACGTGCTGATTCTTCAACAACACTGATTGGGTTTCTTACAGTAGCCTGTACCTGCTCATTGAAATCCTTTTTCATGAAATATTTCAATGGAGCTCTTTTCTTGCAACCTTTACAGAATTCATGATATAACTCTATGATTGACCCATATGTAGCCTTGGCAGAATTAGTAAAGCAAAGGTTGGGTTCCATGTCCAAATGCTTGTTAATTACAGAATTTACATGGTTGGTGTATTCGAATGGAATTGACATGACATGTTTAGTTCGAGTTTCTATTAACGGAACCAGATTTTGTATTAATCTAACGGATAATGCGACACTTCTATCAAATTCACATGAAAATACACCATTGACGGTTTTTCCCTGTGGGAAATATTTATGTGTTGAGTTTTCAAAAGCATTATTTAAAGGTAATATAACAGGATCAAAAGCACCTCTTACAATTGGCTTGCCTTTTGTGTCATAAAATTTTTCATTATAATATTTTCTAAACTGGATAACTTTGGAATGAGCCGGTTTATAAACATATTTATCTCCTTTGTTGACTATATTTGTTTTTGCTCTCTTGCTAATCACCTTTGTCCTCTCAATGGGGATCATAATCTCATCCCCCAACTTTTTAAATGTTTTGGTCTTTATGGAAGGAATTAATTTCTCCGTAAATCTCAAAGAGGAATAACTAATCTTATCTAAAAAATTTGTCACTGGGGAAACCATTTGTAAAGGTTTAGAATTCATAACCTTCACTAAGACAGGTTCCGTATTAGCAATAAAAACTCTTGTAACTACACAATTGTCCATATGTTTCTGTGTTTCTTGGACAATTGGATAACTTTTTATACGTTGAATTGTTCTGAAATGTTCACCCAGCTTACCCTTTGTTAACACATTTAGTTCATGTTGAACATTTTCATTTGCTTCTTGCATTGATTCTTGAATTTGGTTAACCTGGCGACTTGGGTCAACGATATTATGTAAATTGTTCATCTTTGACTTTCGATGGAATATTTTAGACATTGTTGGTTCTTATAATGGGTTGTTAGAAAGCTATATAAAAAGGGAAGACTTAAAATATAGGCCAGCTTATATTTGTCAACTACTTATAAGAAATATTTTACCTATGTGCAAAGTAAATTTTATAATACCATATTGCTTATTTTATTAAATTAATTATTTTGTGACACCAAAAAAAGTAAATAAAGAGAAATTACCCTCCTCAAGAATATTTTATATGGCTTTGATTTCTTGTAGACGAAAGAGACTGGGGTATACAGAAACCATGATGTAGAGGTAGTTTTCAAGAAGATAACCATAGAAAGTACCTGTTTTATTCACTTTGGAGTTAACCATTGGTGACCAAGGTCTATCCAATAAACCAAAAGCAGTTACCGCAGCATGACAAGACGTACTAAACAAACATAACTATAGGGCAAATAGAGGATTTTTCCACGTTAACTTGTAGGAAGAGACGGTATAGACATTCATTTCTCAAAAGTTTTTCACTTTGACAAATTAAACTCTGGTCTCCTGTTATCTTCGGAAACCAAAACTTTTGATAGCATTAACTTAGGCCTGGGGGCGGGAAAGTTTGCCCTCAAATTTTGCCGCATTTTTTATTTCCGCGGACACAAAAAATCCATTTTTTGTGTAGGGTATTTAATATTGAAAAATCAGTTTTATTTTCAAGGAAGATGTTCCTGTAGGGTTTGCGAAAACGAAAATCCAAGCTCCTACAAAATAAAATTGCGACCTAATTAATAATCCTATGGATGACGGTTCATCACAATAAATTTATTTGGTATCTAGGTT
>JAJLXW010000437.1:0-13761 GCA_030571515.1 Monosporozyma aquatica
AATAATAACACGAGAATGAATAATGGTGTAAATATTGTGCCCCCCTTACCAATTATAAATTCAATTAATAATCTAATTGAAACCATGACTATGCCTAATAATTTTGGTATACCTAATGATAAGCAAGGGCAAAATAATAATAATAATAATAATAATAATAGAGGATTATCGAATATTACGAATGGACAGTATAATGGAAATGGATCAGCCTCCTTACCCATACCAATACCACCACAAATATACCAGCAGCAGCAACAACAATACGCTCCCGTGTCACAAGGGCAAGGCTTAATGGCATCCAATTCAAGTACTCCACTAAAGATGCCAGTACCATTGGCTAGGCAAACGGACAATATGATGAATGTTAATAATGGTATGATGATTACCGGGTTACCTGATATTCCTAATGCAGCAATGTTGAATGAAATTGCTGGGGGGACAGATGGGAATTCTAATATGAATGAATTATTCGATCCTACTAGCGTTATCCAAGCCATTACTCAATTCAATCCTCTATTGGAATTAAACAACATGACTAATAATGGTGGTAATATGAGTGGATATGAAATTAGTAGTAATGGTACTCCTAATAATATGGGTAATATGTATGGTATGGCCAATATGAATAGTAATAATAATATTAATAATGTTACATCCCCGTACAGTGTGACAAGCAATAGTACTGGCAGCCCATATAACAATAATAATAATAACAGCAATACTGTTGGCAATAGTAATATCATTATGAACAATGGTAATATGACTGGATATTATAATCAAAACCCACATGCCAATATTAATGGTGTGGGTATGAATACGAATAGTAATAGTAATTCTCCCGCAATGGTTCCACAAGGAGGGATGGATATGGAATTCTTTATGCCACGTCTTGAAGATGGCTTTACTGAATTACAAGATTTCACCATCTGGGATTAAATTCCATTTGTTTTATTCTTTAAACGCATCTATCTTTCCCTTTTTCACTTTTAAAAACATTTTGATCTTTCAAATTTTGTAACGTTACTTCACAAATATACACATGATAACCATAGAATATACCCCAATGAATTCTGTTTTTTCTTTTACGACAAGAAGAATATGTGTACCAAAAAAATAAATCCAAACAGACGTATACTGGTCACCTTAATGACAACTTACATAGACCTATACATATATAATTTCCCCTATGATATTCAATTAGAATTTGATCTTTATTAGTTTTCCTTTTGTTCTTTACCTGAAAATAATGGGAGGGGACAGGGATCGTCAATTAATCTTCCCCACTCTGCAATAGATACCCTGGTGTGCTTTCCCACTATCAATATGCCAGAGACTCCACTCTTCCAATCCAACCACCTTTTACTAATAACTCCTCATATTAAAATCTTTATAGTGGGATCTCTTTCTCGGCGACTTGCACAGAAACGCTGTATCTATTGTCCTCGGACGTCTGTTTCCTAAAAGGGATACTGAGATTAAAAATGGGGGCCGATTGTTCCCCTTTTTTATTGTTACCAGATCTAACCTATTGTTCCTACCGAGACTCCGCATGAAAGAACAATACATCGAGAAATTTTGCGCTTTAGATCTGGCTGCAAGTCCAAGGGGTGTATTGTTCTCCCTTACCCCCAATTTTGGCCCCATAGAATCTTTCCATTTAAAAAGGAACAGTGAGATCGGCAACCCCAGTATATAAGGACTGCAGAGTTGAAATCTGAAGAAGAGGGTAGATGCGGGGGTACTGGTAAGGTTCAAGGCAGCTTTTCAAATCCAGTTTATATATATTCCTACTGCATTTTTTTCCCAGACAAGAAATAAAGAAGAAAGAAAGAGTGGGAAAGCAACAGCATCACAAATATACAACAGACTACAAATGACTCGTGATATTCAAAACCATCTTTTATTTGAATGTGCCACTGAAGTAGCAAATAGGGTTGGTGGTATCTATTCCGTGTTAAAGTCTAAAGCACCCATCACTGTAGCACAATATAAAGATAACTATTGTGCCATTGGTCCCTTAAATAAAAACACATATCAAAGTGAAGTTGATGTTCAAGATTGGGAAGCAGAGGAGACTTTCCCTGATGCATTAAGACCCATACAATCCACTTTGAAATCTATGAGATCTCGTGGTGTGAATTTCATATATGGTAGATGGTTAATTGAAGGTGGTCCAAGAGTGCTTCTTTTTGATTTGGATTCGGTTAGACATTATTTAGATGAATGGAAGGGTGATTTATGGTCCTTGGTAGGAATTCCATCCCCGGAAGGTGATTCAGAAACTAATGATGCTATCTTATTAGGGTATACAGTAGCATGGTTCCTCGGTGAATTGTCTGCAGAGGATCAAAATCATGCTATTATTGCTCATTTCCATGAATGGTTAGCAGGTGTAGCATTACCTCTTTGTAGAAAGAGAAGAATTGATGTCGTGACCATTTTCACTACTCATGCCACTTTATTAGGTAGATATTTATGTGCCTCTGGTGATGTTGATTTTTACAACAATTTACAATATTTTGATGTTGATCAAGAAGCCGGTAAGAGAGGTATTTACCACAGATATTGTATTGAAAGGGCTGCAGCACATACCGCTGATGTTTTTACCACAGTGTCACAGATTACTGCTTTAGAAGCAGAACATCTTTTAAAGAGGAAACCTGATGGTATCTTACCAAATGGTATTAATGTGGTTAAATTCCAAGCAGTTCATGAATTCCAAAATTTGCATGCATTAAAGAAGGAAAAGATTAATGATTTCATTAGAGGTCATTTCCATGGTAAATTTGATTTTGATTTGGATAATACATTGTACTTCTTTATTGCTGGGAGATATGAATATAAAAATAAAGGGGCTGATATGTTCATTGAATCTTTAGCTCGTTTAAATTATAGATTAAAAGTATCTGGATCCAAAAAGACTGTGGTAGCATTCATTATTATGCCAGCAAAGACCAATTCTTTCACTGTAGATGAATTGAGATCACAAGCTGTCGTGAAGGCTTTAGAAAATACTGTCAATGAAGTGACTAAGAACATTGGTAAAAGAATATTTGATCATGCGGTTAGATTCCCAAATAATGGTACCACTACAGAATTACCTACCGATTTAGATGAATTAATTAAACCTGCAGATAAAATTTTATTGAAAAAGAGAGTCCTTGGTTTAAGAAGAGCTCCAAATGAATTACCTGCAGTAGTAACACATAATATGGTTGATGATGCTAACGATCCAATCTTGAATCAAATTAGACATGTCCAATTATTTAACAATTCTTATGATCGTGTCAAAGTTATTTTCCATCCAGAATTCTTAAATGCAAACAATCCAATCCTAGGTTTAGATTATGATGAATTTGTTCGTGGTTGTCATCTTGGTGTTTTTCCATCTTACTATGAGCCATGGGGTTACACTCCTGCTGAATGTACTGTCATGGGTGTTCCATCTGTTTCCACAAACTTATCTGGGTTTGGTGCCTACATGGAAGACTTAATTGAAACCAATCAAGCTAAAGATTATGGTATTTATATCGTGGATCGTAGATTTAAAAATCCAGAAGAATCTGTGGAACAATTAGTTGACTATATGGAAGAATTTTGTAAGAAGACTAGAAGACAGAGAATAAATCAAAGAAATAGAACAGAAAGATTATCTGATTTATTAGATTGGAAGAGAATGGGGTTAGAATACGTGAAAGCTAGACAATTGGCATTAAGAAGAGCTTACCCAGACCAATTCAAAGAATTAGTAGGTGAAGAGGTTAGTGATGCCAATATGGATTCCTTAACTGGCTCAAGAAAGATCAAGATAGCAAGACCAATGAGTGTCCCAGGTTCTCCAAGAGAAAGAGCCCATAGTGTCAGTAACGCTATCTATATGACGCCGGGTGACCTAGGTACATTACAAGATGCCAATAATGCTGATGACTACTTCCAATTAAGTGTAAATGGTGGCGCAGATGATGATGACGACGACGAAGGTCCTTATGCTGATGAAAAAAACTAAATCAGTAAACCTCATTAAATAAATAACTACATACATTCTTTATAACGAAAAATAAATATGCCATTTTACTCTGGTTTTCAATTGATTATTCTTCTCGAATAAAGTGGATATCGTTGTCTGCTTTACCAGGTGCCACCTCTAATGCTTATTTCCTGTTTTGGCCATCTGTGACACTTTACAAATAGGCTGGAAAAAAAAAAAAGAGGCGATATTGGGGTTAAAGATTTGAAGATGAAAAAATCTACAAGGAAGAGTTGAATAGGGGGATGGGGAGGATAGTCTTCAAAAGAAAGAACAGGTAAGAGTCCAATAGTGTTTTATACGTTGGAAAACTAAAACCTGGCAGACTAGCAAGAAGAGAGAAGAAAGAAAAATGACTGATAAACTTGATGAACAGGGAATTGTTAAGCCTGAAACTATAAAAGGGCATGTGGTTTCTAAATTCATCACCAGACTGGCGGGCCAACCACCATCTTACATCAATAGATCCAACTATGAATTTGGTAAGACTTTAGGTGCAGGTACTTTTGGTGTAGTTAGAAAGGCGAAGAGGTTGTCAACAAATGAAGAGGTTGCAGTAAAAATCATCTTAAAGAAGGCTTTGAAGGGAAAAGGCGTAGAATTCCAAAGTTTATACGATGAATTATCGATGTTACAACAGTTAAGTCATCCAAATATCGTCCAATTTAAAGGTTGGTTTGAATCCAAGGATAAATTTTATATTGTCACCCAGCTAGCAACCGGTGGTGAATTATTTGACAGAATATTAGAAAGAGGTAAATTTACAGAATTCGATGCTATAAAAATTGTTGTTCAAATGTTGAGTGCTATAGAATATATGCATTCAAAAAATATCATACATAGAGACTTGAAACCAGAAAATGTTCTGTATATCGACAAGTCACCAGATTCTCAAATTGTCATTGCAGATTTAGGTATTGCCAAGAAGTTAGACGATAATAATGACTTGATTTATAAGGCTGCGGGATCTTTAGGATATGTAGCACCAGAAGTGTTAACTGATCAAGGACATGGAAAGCCCTGCGATATATGGTCATTAGGTGTTATCACATACACTTTGTTATGTGGATATTCTCCATTTATTGCAGAAAACGTGGACGGATTTTTGGAAGAATGTACAAGACATAGGTACCCCGTAACTTTCCATTCACCTTATTGGGATAGTATATCAGATGAAGCTAAAGATTTTATCTTAAGAGCTTTATCATTGGATCCAAATGAACGACCTACTGCAACCGAGTTATTGCAAGATAAATGGATTGTTGGCAAAGGCGTGGACTACATGGACACCAATATCTTACCCAGTGTTAAGAAGGGCTTCTCATTACGTCATAAGCTTCGTGATGCGATTGAATTGGTCATGATAAATAACAGAATTAGGCAATTGAAGAATTTATATCTATCATCAGATGAAGAAAATGATTCAGATTTCGATATTGAAGAATCTCCATTAGCATCAATTGAAACTATAACTCAGTCGCTAAGGGAATTAAGAATACAATCGCAAAATAAGATGATGAAATTGACCCAAGATCAGAAGAGAATGAAGTCATGTTTAACCCAAGACGCATTTGCATTAATCGTAAAAGCAGCAGCCAAAAATAAGGATATTCTGAAGTGTGATAAACAGGAAACGAAAGAAAAGGAACGTATACAATTACCTAGTAAAAAAGAAGAGTAAATAAGACTTGATGCTCCAATCATCATTATGCAATCATTTGTCTAACCCAATAGATTGTCTATACAATATACATAGATGTCGTAAACTGATCTGTATACGAAAGTTTATATCCCTCCAAGAGCTATGAAAGATAAAATCGTCTATTTTATTTGCAAAGTCTATTTATATGTACATATGGATCTTTTTAAGCATAGCTGGTTATTCCAAGATTCTATTATTTCCTTCTTCTCAATGACCTTCTCGATTTGCCATTACTGTATTCAGGTTGCTCCTTGAAGGCTACAATACTACTAATTAAATCATCTTTTACTTTCCTTTCTTCCTTTGTAATATTACCTTCATCCTCTTCTTCGTATTCACTTAGCATGGCTTCTTCATGGTTATCATAATCTTCGTCTGCAGCCTCTTGTGTCGGATCTATACCCATTTCTTCATAATCATCTGTTTCATATAGTTCACTTGGTTCTTTGATGATAGGTTTTATTTCTTTACTTGACCTAGTTCTTAATTTACTTTTCTCACTTACATTGTTTTTATATTTTTGCTTTCCGTATTCAATTTCTCTTAGAATAGGTATTATGCTCGATAAATAATCTCTTAATGTAGTGAAATGTTCCATTGCTGGATCTTTAGGAGTATTAGTACGGTTATTATCTATAGTTGACTCTTTGATTAATTTATTTAGCTTATCAATGAATGCTTCCAAAGATTTTGTATTATTACAAATTTCATACCAATAGACAGTGGAAGTAGATGGACTATTAATATGGCCTGATATTAATTCGGATAAAATTCGCGTCTTATCATAAAAAAATATCTTGAATTGATTACTGATTGTACCGTAAAATTCATCCAGGAGAGCTGTAGTATCGATTTCCTTGTTGTTAAACTTGTCAAACAAATTAAATAAACTAATCACATCTCTAAAGATATTGAAGTCGTTGTTGGGGAGTTGGGGAATATTTAACTGAGGCATATAGAATTCACCAATTCCTGGGACACTTCCAATGAAAAAATCTAGAAGTCTCAATGTATACAAATCGTTATCGTAAGGGTTTGTTAATGGGTTGTCTAACACAAGCCCTTCGAATAATATCAGCCATTTGTCATAGAGGGAAACCATTATTCTATTTCTGTCCTCATCAGAAGATATATTTCTTAAAATTTCTTTACATTCTCTCAACACTTTACATTGTTCTTTGAAGTCATCCTTCATGGTACGTTTTTTCTTTATCATATTCACTCTTTTCCTCTCTAGATGGAATTGAACTTGTTCGCATAATGATTCAAAGGATTTTTTGGTGTTTTCAGCACCATCTAATAAATATCTGCACACGTAAAAACTCTCATTTTCGATACCTAAATCCTTCTTATCATGATTCATATCTTGGATTGTATCATGTACAGCTGTAGATTGAACTAATAGATATGTGACTACACTGTCCAAGATTATTAGTTTATCCATGGGCTTTAACACATGTAACCCTACTTTATCCAAACCAGTGGTGAAAAACCCACCAGTTTCTATATCTCTCCATTCTTTTACAATCCCCCATTCAAAGCAATTTTTACGTAACATCACGATGTATCGATTGAAAGGATGACCTAAATCCAAGAAATGACGGAAAGTTGCGGGTTTGATCTTATTATCGAACAATAACCTTAATAAACTGTAGAATAAATAATTCATTTTGTCCTGACAATTTTTTATCTCAGAAATATCAGTGATACTTTCGTTTATATTTAATCCATTTTCAAAGTCTTGGAAAGATAGAGTAAGCAATTCATTTGTGTTTAAGAATCTTCCAAATTTATGCAGAAAAGACATAATTCTGACGATCTTACCTGCATATGGGATTGGTTTTAAAAATTGGGAGCATTCATTTGTCCATACTTGTTTTACTTGATCATATGGATCTGTCTCCTGCGTGTGTAACTGATTGGGAAGAGGAATAGCAGAACACCAGTTCTTGGTATATAAATCCTTTTCATTGATTCTGGTTAAAGTTGCCTTAAGATTTAATAAATCCATTGAAATTTGTGATCTTGGTCTCTGAGGTTTTTCTTTACCTCCTTCGGTTTTCTTCTTACCAGTTGACTTTATCGACGATTTAGCCTTTTTAGATATTGGTAGTCCAGTGCTACTGGTTACCGTATAAGCTCCAGTACCTGACTCCTCCTTTTTATCCTCATCTTTTAAAGTCATTTTCACTTTAACTTTGATTTTTGGCTTTTTCTCTGCTTTGAGCTTTTTGGCATCAACTTTAGCCCGCTCTTTTTGTTGCCTCTTGAGTGTCTTCTGTCTTTGTAGTTCTGCCTCTTCCTGAGCCCTTTGCTGTTCCTCTAAGGCCTCATCTGCTTTCCTCTTTAAGACAGAGACTTTAATACGGTTAGATCTTCGAAGTGCACTACCATCATCACTTGAAGAGATAACTTTAATCGATTTGAAATCATCAAAGGTCATTTGACCCTTTTTCTTCCCCTGGGAAATTGATACTTGTTGTGGTTCCTCTTGTGATGTTTTTTCTTGTTCTTCTTCTAGATCCAAATTGATCGGTGAATCTGCTGAATTCACTGCGGTAAGGGAGGATGAATTGGGAGGATCATTCACTGAGTCATTTCTTGAGTTTTGATCACTCTGGAGTTCGGAATCAGACATCCTAATTTAGTGTGAAAATTATCAAAATAATAGCGTGTGTCACAATTCTTGCTAAAATGCCAATTAGCAGAAATTAAATAAAAGACAGAAAAAAAAGGCACTTCTAATTTGACTTGCTAGATTAATATTATTCAATTAGTAAATGTGAATAAGCACTATCAACATCAGTTTAATTTCCTGTGATCGTGATATGCCAATGATATTCTGGCGTTTGTTTCAATGGAACTTCTTTTTTCTTCACATACTTTTTCATCGTGAAATTTAAAATAAAATTTAAATAGAATTTGATTGAAATTGGACATTTGATGAATTAAGAGACTACCATTAAGAGGACAGATACGCAAGACTATCGCAAGGAAAAGACGTTGAAGAATACCGGCTGAACTGGAATTTACACCCATTTACCACGATACGACTAATATAAGAAAATAAGGTTTTCAATCGCACAATGTTTAGAGATAGAACGAATTTATTTGTGTCCTACAGAAGGACTTTTCCACATTATAATAGGAATATGAGGACTCATCAATATGATCTAGAGGGGTCAAATTTTGCACTGGGGAGTCCCACCGACCCGTTTCTAGATGATGAGCATAATCAAATGGAAGACATAGAATTGGATAATTTGGATGAGATGCATTCTACACTTCCTGGGCAAAGTCGAAACAAGGACACTTTACCACCCTTATTTGTTGATATTGCTCGGGATGTAGATGATTATTTAAAAGAGGTAAACGTGAAAATGGAGCAATTGATGAAATTGTATAGGAAAAATTCTTTACCCGGGTTTGATGATAAGACACATGACGAAAAAGAAATCGAAGATCTAAGTTTAAGTGTCCTACAATTCTTCCAAAGATGTTATAATATCATCAAAAAATTGGAGGTAATCTATTCATCACAACTTCTAGAAGGTAAACAACTGAATAGAAGTGAACTCATAATCTTAGATAATTTAACCAAACGGTATGCACAAAAAATTCAATGGGAAAGTAATAAATTTAGAGTTCTTCAAAACAACTATCTAAAATTCCTAAATAAGGATGATTTAAAACCAATATTTCCCAGCAATGATAAAGAGTCTTCTCAATTGATGTTGACAATGATGGAAGAGGAAGAAAATCAAAATTTGGAAGGTTCATATAAAGGTAAGAATATTGAAGAATATTCTAAACAAACGTTACAACAACAACAGATGAAAAGGCAATCCAACGGAACTCAAAGGTTTCTGGAGGAAAGAGATGAAGAAATTGCACAATTAGCTAATGGTGTCTTTGAAGTAAGTACCATTTTCCGCGAGATGCAATCTTTAATTATTAATCAAGGTAGTATAGTGGATAGAATCGATTACAATTTAGAAAACACAGTAATTGAATTGAGAGAAGCTAATAAGCAGTTGGAAGGTGCTACCCGTTACCAGAAGAGAACACAAAAATGTAAAATAATACTCTTATTATCTCTGTGTGTTGTGGCATTATTCTTCTTCGTTATGTTAAAACCACATAATCACACAACTGTCAAACATGAAACGGTGATACAGCATGAATCATCCACTGACTCAGCAAAAGAGCCAGTGAAAGTCGATGATACGGGGTCATTAGATGAAAGTGCACAAGAAAAGGTGAATTTAGCTGAGGAAGCAATTGATATTAATGTGCTTATATAGAAATCAAGAATTATGAAAAAACGTGGGACAAATATATGAAAATACGTTATGTCTTAATATAGAATCTTTTTATAAATATATTCTCAATATTACAAAAATGCATGTCAATCTGTTTACAGAAAGAAAGAGAAGAATAGGTAAAAAAAATGTATATAAACTAACGTGACTAGGATGTGTTATAATGATACAAAATTTGCGGTGCAAATATAACGAAAATAAAAGAAGAAAGCTATCCGAAGGAGAAAGGATATATTAAAATTTCTCTTAGTAGAAGATAAAAAGAACACGAATATTATTGATGCCAAGGAAGAAAAAATTTGGAAGGGAACCTACCTGAATCCATAAGGACCATTCTGAGTGGAATGCAAATTATTATAAAGGTTATTTTTATCAGCTTGTCTTCTCTTATAGGCATTTTGGAAATGATTTGGACTTCTATTCATATTCATGTTCATATTCATAGTACCCATCCCATTATTGGCAAACCTTTTCTTTGCACCAATATTCCTACTTTGTGGAATAAAATTAGGGTTATTTTGTAATAACATCTCAGATGGGTCTGGACCAGCAGGCATTTGATTTTGCATTTGGTATTGTGGCATACGCAGTTGTGGATGTTGTGGATGTAAAAATTGATTCATAGGTTGTGGATGTTGTGGTTGTTGTGATTGATAACCTAGATTAAGGTGTTGTTGGAAAGTAGGGACTTGAACGGATTGAGGCGGATAAATGGAAGAAGTTCCACTGGGAGAATGAGGATATGGTAATTGTGTAGAAGGCGATGTGTTATTGTTAAGAGAATAATAGTTTGGATTGATTGGTCTTTGAGAGATAGATGTGAAATCAGATCTACCATCAACACTAATATTTTTTTGATGAGTATTGTTTAAGTCCCCATTATTTGTTGTTTGATTATTATTATTATTATTATAAATGTCATGTAGTAATCTATTTGGTGATTGTTCATTTCCATTTATGTTTTTATTTGAAAATGTAGAAGAATTTAAAGAAGGTGGGTTTTTATTCTTTATGTCAGCATCGTTATCAATGGCAGAGAAGGCAACAAATGATTCCCTTTTGTTATCAATTTCTTCTTCCATATCTTCTTCTCCATCTTCCAAGTTTTGTTGTCCCTTTTCTTGTTCGCTTGCGTTGGATAACCCTGGAGTAGAATCCTTTTCGATAGTACCTGTATAGAATTCCTCCTTCTTTTCAAGATATGGATTTGAGGACAAATCTGTGGTCGATGTAGTAGTGAAAGTATTCTTATGAGAAAGATCATTATTATTTTGGGATTGAAATTCGGGTAAAATAGTATGAGCAAAAGTGGTATTATTATGATTATCATTTAATTCTTTAGTATCGAATTCATCAGATAATAAATGATTTTCATCATCTGTATAATCCAGATTTGTCATATCACCATCATCATCTTTCCTACTGAAATAACCTAAAAATATAACTGGAATATTAATTAAAGATAAAGCAGCGGCTGGAATTAAGAGCCATGAACACCAAGTCATGTTTGGATAAAATAATAGGAATATCACTACACACATTAATGCAGCAGATAGGAATCCCAGTAAAGTGAAAATTAGATTAATAAAGAATAAGACGGCAGAGAAGGTGGTATTGTTTTGCAGTGTGATAATTATAACACTGATCAAAGAGGATAGGAATGAAAAAAAATTCAAACCAGCAGCAATTGGTGTGACGATAAGGATATAACCTAGACTCTTTCTGGCATTAGCATTCATTTTCCAATTATCATTATTTTCAGTAGGAACTGGACGATATGAGCCTGAAGCCTTTGAACAACCATCGCCATTACAATAACCGAAGACACCGTATGTAATAGAATTGTATTTTGAAAGACCAATCTGTTTAAAAACTGGTGCTGTAACGCAGCATATGATTAAGAATGCCATAGAGATGAATTGGAAGACTGTAACTACCGAAAGTATGACTGCTGATCTACTCATTATTATATATTTGTGATATTAGGAGTTGTTGTTGTTTTGTTTGTTGTTAATAAAATTATTTACTTCTTGTTTGTCTTGTTCTTATATCGTGTGATTTCTTGTTATTGGATTCTTTCTTTGAAATAATATCGAAGTACAACAGTTGATAAATTATTTAACCCAATATATGGTTTCAGTATGTAAACACCCTGGATCCTAGTCGGGAAAGAACAGATTAGTTCCCAGTCCAGATGTGGAAAAGTTCATGTATATATTGCCCATAAACTAAAACCCAGCCTCGAGAGGGCGATCTGCTCGAGCACCGTGTTCGCGTGGTTTCCCGATCGGGAAATTCCGCTGATTAGAACAAAGAAAAACTGAGCGCAGCCACCCCACGCTATTGTTCCTGCGATGACTCCCCCGATCGGGAAACTCTTAGATAAAAATAAATGGTGTGGATAACGGTTGTGTTGGAAGATAATGACTGTGTCTCAAAAGTGTCTCACCTAGAAAGACAACGTGTGATAAACACCGTGATGCAACTAAAATGGTGGAACTAGTTTTTCAATTGATTATATATGTTGACACCCTTAAATAAGTCTAATTACTAATAATTAGACACCACGAAATGGGAAGAAAGTTTTCTACAGGTTTACTTACCTCTGAGACCACAACATTGAGTTTTTAGAGGAGCCTGAGAATAAAGAATGAACCACAACCTAAAAATGAATAAGAAAGGCTACCTTATAAAGACCCTCAACCACACTTCATGAAATTGTGGCCATAAGACAAACTGAAAGATTTTTTTGGCTTTGGGAATATGGGGACCCAAACTTGACTAAGAACATAGGCCTCTATCCCCTTTCTACTAATGACGTGATTCTGATGATTATCACTGCATCAACTGTCACTATCTATATGGTAACCTGGAAATTGGATTATTAGAATCCTAACTGTTCTAGTGAACTTCGTACAAATTCGCATCGACGGAAAGTGGACGAGTTATTCTTTTAATCTGTATTTATGAAGATGATAAACAGCAACAATTATGGGAACTTCACAACACTAGATGTGACAAGAATAAAGATAAGATATCACATCTCGCAGATATAGGAAATATATATGTGCACGTGCATTGGATCATTTATTAAGATTATATTTATCTATCTATCTAGAACCCATATCCAGATAATCGATAGTAGTCTACTTCCATAGCATTGACCCATCTAAGTAGCGGTCCTCGCACCATATAACCGAATCCACAAATTGAGTGGGTTTATCATATGTTGAAACAAGACTCTATACTCTTTGAAACACAGATGTAGCCATCTGATCACAAAGCGATATATTGGGTAATAGAAAAAGGGATGAAACAAATCAATCGAGTATACCCTGTAGTACTAACAGTTTTAGAATGTAGTATATAAAGGCAATAGCTTTAGTTGTTAAATCTTACTGCTGTGTAAATTAGATAACTATTAAATAAAAGAATACACGAAAAAGATAATTAACAAGAACATCTAAGAGTAATATATCTAATCCGAAAGTGTCATCTGGGCTCAATATGTTAACTGTGGACTATACTCTTTACTTGCAACAGCATCTTGTGCCAACCATCACCGTGTACGGCAGCCATAAAACTGGGGCAAAAAAGAAATGTCTCCCGGGGGCGAGTCGAACGCCCGATCTCAAGATTACTTTGTAAGAACTCGTGGTTCTTCTCACATTACAGTCTTGCGCCTTAAACCAACTTGGCTACCGAGAGGA
>JAJLXW010000438.1:0-14585 GCA_030571515.1 Monosporozyma aquatica
GGACTTACCACCCACGACCAGTAGTAGACGCCTAACCAACGTCCCTCCGTGTCATTAGTTGTCACCACCATTCGTATTGCTTCTTCATCCTTTAACTAGCTGTCATTAGAGTGTTTCCAGAAAATCTGAAGATCTGTTTGCATCGACCTCTACTTTCTTCTTCTAATCCTTCATATTGCATTACTCAGACATTATATTTGCATTGAAAATGTCCTTCTGCATAGTCATTAAGTGTGACATTGTCATTTTTATTATAGACAAAAGACTTCATTTTTATTTTATATATTCATTTTTTTTACATTAATTTATATTCGATATTTATGTTTTGTTAGATGTTAGCATTACCCCTTCTTAGACCATATACCCTTATGTACATTTGACGTCGTTAGCTCCTCTTGATATAGGTTGGAAAGACTTCAACTGAACCTGGTTTTTACTGGTTAACTACGCAGGGAACCTAATACAAGAAGAGTCATGTTAGTAGTGACAAACTTTTTATAAATTAGATAGAAGAAGTAAATAAAAACGACAGGAGAACTAAACCGTATAGAAGGTATTCTTTAGAACAAAATAATACTGGTAGCATGTCAAATAAATAACTATGTAAAATAAATTAGAATATTGACTCCATTTTTACTTTAATGTTGGTAAAGTAAGCATGAATTGGTAATAAAAAGATCAGAATTATTTAAGGCACTTTAATAATAATTACTAGAGTATATAAATAGTAAAAAGGGAACATAATTATAATCTAACTAAGTCTCTATCAATGGAGTGAAGCAATATCAAAAAGAACGAGATTTTTTGTTAATAGAAAGGGGAAAAAAAATAACAGATAGTGATACACCATATTGGAACTCTCAACATGGAAAGGAAAAGGGAAGATACTATGTTATCTAAATTAATGCAAAGAATATGTGTAATGGAATCTTTTCTAGTTTTCATAGAATGATAAACCAAAAAAAGAAAAGAAGTTTTTATCGAATTGTGAAGGTAAGGATGGTTCAGGTGTCTTCATTATTAACTTATTTCGTTGTTGGACGAACCTCCACCTATTAGTTCACTGGCATAAATTAATATAGTCCAAAATATATTACACCAATTCCAAAAACTCCATGCATCTACAATAATTGCATCTTCATCATTAGATCCAATATTTGGTTGGAACCAGCTATAATTCCATAGACATAAGTCATTTTTCAATTCACCCGAGTATTGTAAAATCAGATGAGCATACATAGCAATCAAAATACATGGACTGTACCAATAGATCAATTCCATCACACTACGACTTCTCTTCATTTGTCTAATATCATAATCCTTTCTTTGTAAAGATGGTATAATTCTTGTTGCTGAATAAAAAATTAACACTCTGAGACAAAGATTAATCACTACAGCAGGTGATATTGATTGGAATGCCAGTTTCCAAATGACTAAAAACAGTTCTCTAATAGATCTTGGTACACTCATGGTGAAATTTTTGAAAAATTTCCAGATTGGTTGAATGAATTTCCACAGATCCTTTCTTGAAAAAGTTTGTAAAATTGGATGATCCCAAGATATTGAAGTAGTAGATGAATCTGCTGCCTTATTTATAATAATACTCCAAACGCTGTCAATATTATTTAATATAATATTGTAATAATAAAATATCATTGAATTCTTGATTGGTAAATTCCCCTGATGCTTTTGCCAAACTTCTTTAAATAATTCCATAATTTCATCTGTAGCAGTAGTAGCCAATTTGGGAGAAATTTCATAGATACAACGTACAATATATGCTAAGAATAGAGAGCTTTCGATGACAGAACCAGCTCGTGAAACAATACCATATATACTCAACCCACCTACTAGAGATAGGACAAATCCCAATAATGAAGCGGTTTGGATAGACAATTCCCAAATAGGGGTCACATATATCCTATAAAGATAATATAAAGATGCTGTAATAACACCTGCAGAGAATAATAATGAGGTAATGATCCAAGAATTGGAATTCTTTTCATATGATAACCATTTATTTGTTTCGCCAATGGCTTGTATAGCTAAGATGGTGAAAAACCCCTCAGATAGAGTGAAAAATGGTGTGGAATGAGATAGGATAAATTTCCATGGTACGACCACATACTTATAATAAAAATAATAGAAAATCCAATTCGCTCTTAAATCGGCAGAATTTATTACATCGTTGGTATAATTATTATAGTTGTTCGAAGTATTATTTAACATTAAGGATAAAGAATCTAATTGCAATGAGGAATTATTTTCAATCAATTGATGTAATTCTACATTTGAAAATCCAGAAAGGAACAAGTATAATAATGATGCAATTATAGAATGTTGACAATAATATAACAGACTTGTTAGTATAATATAAAATCTCCCACCATTCCTTCTAGCCAGTATACTCAATGTGGTGGATATAAAATATAAGAGGAATAATGTCACTGTGAAGGATAACCCACAGTAAAGACCCCCAATTTTGAATGAAATTGGAATGGATATAAGTATCAGAGCCAAATAGAGGGCTCCACTTACAATCCGGAACCCCCGTTTAAGGCTGGATACAACTGCTGTCATAGGGATAGTATACTGTATATGTTATTGGAGAGTATATTGTGACAAATGGTCAGGAATGTCGCAATGAACGTATGAATAATATAACCTTTTGGAAATATTTTTTTTTGTCAATAACTTATTGAAGACGTAAGGTACTCGTAAAAAACCAATTATGCTACCACACTTAAAACCTATTGTAATCTAAGAGATATGTACTACTATGTTGGAATTGCTTCTATTATCGCTACTGGAGTCTTAGTAGCTGAGTTTCTTTTTGTGGTACATTTCAGCTGTTTTTAATCCATATCCCAAAATTTTCGAGCCAAAGGCCGGGTAAATTGAAAAATTTTTGAGATGAGATGAGCTTCCAGATTTAAGCCCAAGGACCTGGATCAACATAAGGAACCGTTGGTAAGCATAACAAACGAGAGCATAAAAAGCATTAATCATTGTATCCCGGGTAGGAAAAAATAAGAGTAGATTTGGGATAATGTCGCCATCTGAATATGCAACAGTCGGTTCGAGAAAAGATGGTTTCCAGAAGAAAAGAGGAAGAAAAGAGTTGAGAACAATCAAGAGGACCACTACAAGACGTTCGAAGGAAGAACCAGCAACTGAGCTACAAAACAATGAGGACCATTTATCTGAGGAGGAGTACCAGCAGGATGACAGAGATATTAACGATGATGAGGACAATATGGAAGAAAATGATAGAAAAGAAAAGGTTTATGGTGCACTTTTAACAATCCTAAAATCAGAACATCCTGAACCAAAGAGACGTAAGAAAACCAACAATGGTGTAACTGCGAAATCTAACCATACTGGGGAAGCGGGAGAAGTAGAAGAAGTCGATGAGGAACAAGAAAATGAACAAATCAAGAATGCCTTAGAAACCAATACTGATTATACCCACGATGATGATGACATTGTTAGTGATACGGAGGATCTTGATAGTGACAACGAGACAGATCCATTTGAAACACATTTCAATAAGGTTACTGAGGAATTTACTGATAAATTAGATGGTGCATTTAAGAAGCATGAAGTGAAGTATAAATCTTTAAAAATTAATGCCTCTAAAGATGAATATATTTTATATTCTGAACCTAGGATAGTCACAGAACAACCCAAGAACATCAAATCTCCCATTATAAAGTCGTCAATTCACTCATACTTTTTAAAACAAAGATTAAAAGTTCAAAATAATTTAATGGATCCTAAAGAAAATACTTTAACCAAGATACAAAGGGATTTAGTGGACCCAATGTTCCAATATAAGGACATCTTGTATGAATATTCAAACTATGGTAAAGATGAAGATGAATACAGAGAATTGTATACTCTTCATGCGTTGAATCATGTCTATAAGACCAGAGATAGAATCTTAAAGGATAACCAGAAATTACAAGATAATCCTGATTCAGAACATTTGGATCAAGGTTTCACCAGACCAAAAGTGTTAATTGTTGCACCAACAAGAGACACTGCTTACCATATTGTCGATAAGATTATCAGCAAATCTGGTATTGATCAAGTGGATAAGAAGGCAAAATTCAAAGATCAATTCTATGATTCATCCTTACCCCCATCATCAAAACCTAAATCATTTCAACAAATATTTAAAGGTAACACTAATGATTTCTTTGTCCTGGGGCTTAAATTCACCAGAAAGGCCATTAAGTTATACAGTAATTTCTATCAATCTGATATCATTGTTTGTTCTCCATTAGGTTTACAAATGATCGTTGAAAATACTGATAAGAAGAAAAGACAAGATGATTTCTTATCATCCATTGAAATCACCATTATTGATCAATTGCATTCTATTGAATTCCAAAATATATCGCACGTGTTTACCATCCTGGATCATTTAAATAAAATACCTGAAGAACAACATGATACAGATTTCAGTAGAATTAGAATGTGGTATATTAATGATCAAGCCAGATTGTTTAGACAAACAATGGTGTTCTCCAAATACATATCCCCAACCGCCAATTCGATCATTAATGGTAAATGCCGTAATTGGGCTGGTAGATGGAAAAACCATAAGATAATTAAGCCGGAACTGTCAAGTATAGGACAATTAGGTTTGAAAGTCAGGCAAATATTTCAAAGATTCGATATCTTGGGTGGTAATATCGTTGATGAACCAGATTATAGATTCAAAAATTTTACTAGTGTGATTATTCCCAGTATAGTGAAATCAACAGGGTATGAAGATGGTATTCTAATTTATATTCCCGATTATAGTGATTATGTGAGAATAAGAAATTACATGAAGGATAAGACAAGTATATTGTTTGGTGATATCAACGAATATTCAGAGCAAAGACAGTTGACAGCAAATAGAACATTGTTTCAACAAGGTCGAATCAAGGTGTTGTTATATACCGAAAGATTACACCATTATAGACGATATGAGATCAAAGGTGTTAAGAGTGTTATATTTTATAAACCTCCCACCAACCCAGAATTTTACAACGAAGTAGTTAGATATATTGGTAAAAGTGTCTTCATGGACCAAGCAGACTTAAATATTTCAACAGTGAAATGTGTCTATTCAAAGTTGGATGCACTGGCGTTGGAAAGCATTGTAGGAACTAACCGGGCTGGTATTATATGTCATGCCCAGAATGAAACATATGAGTTCAAATAGTTTAAACCTTCACCTTTATAGAAATTGTACACCTATATATAAGCATATCTCCGTATTATAAACTATACCAAAACTAGCACTTTTCTTAACGCTGTTATTGTAACCTTGTTGTATAAAATGCTTCTTTACCAAAGGAAGAGTTACTTATTAGGCCAGAAATTAAAAAGAGACAAATTCGATTCTGCAAATAATAAGGAATACGAGACGAAGGGTAGTTGAGTCTAAAAGACAGAAAAACAGGTTTTAAAGAACGAAGGAAAGGGTTATAGAGTAACACATTAAGGAAGAGTTTGCTTCCAGGACTGGTATCGTTTGTTTAACTGAATACTATCTTCAATTTAATACATTTAACCATATAACATAAGTAGAGTTATTCAACTGAATCAAATGAAGATCCAAGCGAATGCTGTCAATATTTTAGAGAGGACTTCGAACTATCTAAACTCCGGAGTCCTAAAGACGCCGCCTGCTTGGTTCAATGTTGTAGCCAAGTATCCACCAACAAAGAAATTTACTAGAGAGCCCAAATTGAATGATCCAGTTACTGGTGCCTCCAGAGTAACCACATTGGATTTTAAGGATAGAGTTAATAATAGAGGTTTATACAAGACGAGAGTCAATTCAAGAGATAGAGCAGTGGCAATGAATAAACTCTATAGGCCTACAAAATTAGTATATTTGGAGGATCAATTAAGACAATTATTTTATGAACAACATCCATGGGAAAGATCTCGTCCTAAGATTCTTGTTGAAAATAGTAATCTCTCAGGGCAAGATTGTGATTGGAGTCAGATTCAACATTTGGGAAAGACATTGGATGGAGAAAGTGTTGTGCAAAGGACATTATGGCTTTCAAAGAACAAAAAATGTGACAGCTTAATGAGTGCTTATGACCAAGCCAGATTTGAATTTTATAGGATTCGAATGGAACAAGAGATTCAAGAACAGGTTGCTATGGAGGAGGCAGAAATGTTTGGATCTGTAATGGGACCATCTCCAATTGAATTTGGTGTTGAAAAGGAACAGAAAGTAATCAGTCAATGGAAAAAGAAAGTCATTAGAGAAACTGAATTACTATCAGCTAGAAGGGCTAACCCATCTGAATCATGGAGTGAAACAGACTCAGCTTCAAAGGAAAGTGGGATAATAGAAGAAGGTGAAGAAATAGATGAGGTGGAAGAATTATTATTGTAACAGTCGTAACTTCAAGAACCCAAGCTTTCTATTTATTCTTTAAGAAGAAATTTATTTATATTCAAATTCATGTATATACAAGGATATACCGTCTACCTACGTAGTGGGACTCAAATAGTGATTAATCTTTGGATCATCTGAAATTAAAAATTCCATTATTGCCAACTGATAAAAGTTTTTAAACAGAGACTGATCGTGCATATTAAAGATATTTCTAGTTCACAGTGCCAGAGCATCCTATCTCTAATTAAAGTTAATCATCTTTCAATATACAATGCACATAGTAATCTTATATGAAGGATTATTTATTGCTATATGTTAATATGCTATGAAAAGAAGATAAATTACGTTCAGCTTTATGTTAAACTTACTTTGATTGCGATAACTTCATGTTATGGCATTGTGGTTACGATCTATTTTTCAATATCTTTTAAATATGGCCAGTTGGGTTGGTTAAGTCCCATAGTATTCATATAAAATATTACTTCCAGTCTCGGTCAAGTAGTAGGGTCCTTCTCTGCCACAAGGAACAGCAACACACAAAAAGTTCGAGAATGAAGGTTCTGTCAAAATTAAGATAGATACTTAATTTTAAGAATTTAAGTAATACAAGTCAAATAATAATGATAAATTGGGGATTTTTTAGGGTATAATGATCATTCACCTTTGTCAATTCCAATTATATATTACATAGATTTTAATATAATTAGCTTCTTAGTTACCCTCAAACCATATTTCAATGGGTAATGCTACCAATGGGCAGTAGACATTGACAGGGTTTTTCAAAAGGTGGAAACACAGATAATATGACAGATTCTATTCATTGAATTGCTGCATCAATTTTCACTCCGAAATGAGCAGAAGATCGACCATCGCAAGGTGTCCAAATAGAAGTTCTGTTACAGAACCAGTTGTTAGCCCTATGGAAGAACCTTAAGCCATGACCACAAGACTTAATATGTTTAGACTTGAGTAACAATCCAGACTGCCCTTTGGGTTTCTCGAGAAATCGCAATGCAAAAAAAAAAAAGATTCCTTTGTTTGTTTTCTTCGAGCAAAAATTCCATCGGAAAAATCTGCGAAAAGTGAAAAAAAATAGGACCAATTCCATAGTGAATTTTCCAATCCTAAAGGTAAAGTGCCAGATGACTAACGCTTTGAAGGTGTAACTGTGAAGACATGGAGCTTTGATCTCGCAGGAATATGAAATATATAAATAGGGCGAATACCTGATACACTTAATCTTTAACCAATTTTATTCAATACTTTGTGGTGAAAGTAGCAATCCCTACCAAAACACAAATCATATAAATAATATACATATACATAAATGTTCAGAACTGCTTCTTATAGATTAGCCTCCTGTCGTGGTTTAGCCACTAATGCTTCCAAAAGATTAACCATTGGTTTAATTCCAGGTGATGGTATTGGTAAGGAAGTTATTCCTGCCGGGAAGCAAGTTTTACAAAATTTAAATTCCAAACATGGTTTATCCTTTGATTTCATCGATTTACAGGCTGGGTTCCAAACTTTCCTTGATACTGGCAAAGCTTTACCAGATGAAACCGTGAAAGTGTTAAAGGAACAATGTCAAGGTGCTCTTTTCGGTGCTGTCCAATCCCCAACAACAAAAGTGGAAGGTTATTCCTCCCCAATTGTAGCATTAAGAAAAGCTATGGGTTTATATGCCAATGTCCGTCCAGTTAAATCTGTTTCTGGTACTAATGATAGACCTGTGGATATGATCATTGTCAGAGAAAATACTGAAGATTTATACATTAAGATTGAAAAGACTTACACTGATCCAGCCACTGGTACTAAAGTTGCTGAAGCCACCAAAAGAATCTCCGAAGTAGCCACTAGAAGAATTGCTACCATTGCCCTTGATATCGCTTTACAAAGATTACAAAATAATGGTCAAGCTACTTTAACTGTCACACATAAATCTAATGTCTTATCTCAAAGTGATGGTTTGTTTAGAGAAATTTGTAAAGATGTTTATGAAACCAATAAAGATAAATATGGTGGTATCACTTATAATGAACAAATCGTAGACTCTATGGTTTACAGAATGTTTAGAGAACCAGAATGTTTCGATGTCGTTGTGGCTCCAAACTTATATGGTGATATCTTATCTGATGGTGCTGCTGCTCTTGTGGGTTCCTTAGGTGTGGTTCCAAGTGCTAATGTCGGTCCAGAAATTGTCATCGGTGAACCATGTCATGGTTCGGCCCCAGATATTGCTGGTAAAGGTATTGCAAACCCAATTGCTACCATTAGATCCACAGCTCTAATGTTAGAGTTCTTAGGTCATAATGCCGCTGCTCAAGATATTCATCAAGCCGTTGATGCTAATATTAGAGATGGTAAGGTTAAGACCCGTGATTTAGGTGGTGATGCCACAACACAACAAGTTACCGAAGATATTCTTGCAAGATTATAATGAAAACAAAAAACAACAACTTCCAAATGATATATTTTTTAATTTGTAATATATAATAGGGTATATTGGATTCTATAACGAAATTAATAATAAAATGAAGATAGAAAAAATAAGTATTTACAACATTTTTTTTTGTTGATATGCCAAAATAGTCTATATAAAAAGAATAATAAAAATGGATATGTAGTATTATATCCTTAACTAGATGCTCACTGTACGGTACTAGGAAACCTTTGTCTGAAATCTTTTTCTAATTTGTCTATATTTACCTCTTGCATTCCAGCAGTATCATTAGACGATTTTCTGCTGCTAACTGCAATATTGTCATTCCTATCCTTAGGTATTACCATCATAGATAGACGAGCTGGCTTTTTGGGCGGCTGTGGCCGTAAAAATTGAGGTTTTCTTGGGACAGGTGGAGGCGGTATTCTTCTCTCATTTACTCTATCTGATTGACTTACTGATCTTGTAATAGGTTTCACAACAACACTACTCTGTCTACTGGCCACATTTATGGAGGCTTGTCTTCTTAATGAGATTTTTGGGTCAGTTTGTATAACTTCATTATGGATGTTTGAACGCGGATGTGAATGTCTATTCTCGCTATTAGTTTTAGGTTGGTAAGTTTGAGAATCTGTACCAGTATACTTACCATATCCAGATGCAGTCCTCTTCACTGGTGAAGTCTGTGCCGCTTTCAATAAGTCCATAACACGTTTTTGAATAGAATTTTTCATATCATTATCCACTGCAAATTTCATAGGGGATGGAGATTGGAAGGGTGTTGGGATATCGGGTTTACTAAGAAAATCACTCGATGTGTTCTTTGCTTGGTCAATATCAAGTCTTGGAATCTCTAGTTTATCTTCTCCAACATGAAATTTAGTTGGTGGTATACTCCTGTATTTTGATCTTCTGCTCACGATATCATTCGTATCTTGGTTAAGGAAAGAATCTGACGAAACATTTCTTTTATATAGTGATGATGTGGATGTGTTCCTATAATTATCTGTTGAAAATGTTTTCACATTATTCGAAATATTAGAGACACTATTTCTTAAAGCATCAATTGTGGCTTTGATACTACTTCCTGTATCATTTCTAGAAGCAGATCTCACAGGAGAAATATTTGTGGATTCATTTGTCATCACTCTTTTTAACTGTTCACCTAATTTTCTTACTATACTATTGCCCGTGTTATTATCATTTATACTATTATACCTTGCAGAAAGTGAAGATGTAATAGAATTGATTGAACTTGTTCGTGAAAGAATAGGACCTTCAAGTTCAGCATCCGTCTGCGTTTGTGAATTAACATATTTAATGCCAGTAGTTGGTGTCTCCTGTTTATAATTAGGTCTAGTGGGACTAGATGCATTTGCTCCTACACGGTCATTATAATGAATATCTTTATCTCTATTCTGATTATAGTTCTTTAGAGCCTTTCTCTTTAAGGGCGATTCTTCCTGGAACTCTAGCCTGTTTGTAGGGTGTTGCAACTGAGGTTCGATATTAGCAAACGATTTAGATATATGTGGACCCGGCATACTTGGTATGACTTGGTTATTAAACTTATTAGATTGTGAAAAGCTTGAAGTCTGACTGTATTGCAACGTATTTATGTGATCTTTAGTTGGAGAAAGCTGAGGTTTCAAGGGTGATATAATCTGTGGTTGCTCTGCTGGTGCAACCATGTTTCTTATTGGTGAAAACTTTGGAGCTGGGAAATTTAAAGTCTGGGTACTTAACAATTCATTGCTTTTAACTCTTTCGAGATAGAAATTGTTAACTGGGCAAGGTATATCTTGCATCCTGGATACCTCTTCTAGAACCTGACAGATATTTGGTCTTTGAAATGGATGCTGAGTTAGCAGTACCCTGATCAAATTCTTCATTCTGTCACTGTAGATCGGATATGCTGGATACTGATACTTACCTGCTAAAATAGCAGATTCACCTACTTTTTCAAATGGTGTAGTATAATAACATAACTTATAAAGAAAGACACCTAGTGCCCAAATATCTGACTTTTCATCAATAGGAAAACCTTTCGTTAAATCCAGCATTTCAGGTGATCGATATTGAGCTGTAGTATTTTTCATAATATCATGTTGCACATACATTAACTCTTGGGAATTCCTTGGAGGACGAATCACACCACAGACAGATCCAAAATCACATACTTTAAATAGATTATCTTGAGATATCAGCACATTTTCAATTTTAATGTCTCGATGAATCAAAGGTGGTTGTAATTTGTGCATTGCAGCTATACCTTGACAAGTTTGATTCATAATATTAAGTACTTCAGCCTCAGTAAGCCTATTCCGTAGTCTGGTATTAAGGAAATCGATTAAACCACCACGCTCACAATATTCCATTAACATGAAGACTTCATAAGAACCTGCCTCGATAGAAAATTTTGAGGCATGTGAATCTATATAGGAGACAACATGCTTGTTTTTTTGTAACAGCTTCATCGCATCAACTTCAGCCCTCAAGACATTTAATCCAATTTTATCTGGAACAATAACTCTTTTCAGACACGCAATATTACTGTCTGTATATTCATCTCTGGGTGATATTTCGGCAGCATAGACTTGAGCAAACCCACCACTTGTCAAATATTTGACAATCCTAACTTGATGCGAACCTACTGTCAAAACATGCCCTTGACGGTACTGGACGACGCCTGGCTGGTTCATCTTTTTATCAGTCGTAATAGCAATGGGGTACACTGGAGAAGAGGAAGAGTTAGAACCACAAAGAAGGTTTAAGAAAAGTTCACTGCTATCATAAGCCCGTGAGCAATAGTTCTGGATTATCTTTGCAGATGTTCTCTGTTTCTTGCTCTTCCTGCTGTTTATTTTGATCTCTTCTATCTTCTCTCTTCTATAGCTGTTTTTTTTTTTTTCAAATTCAGGATACGAAAAACGAAGTGCTGAAAAGGTTTCAAAAGAAGTAACATCGAAAAGTAGTCGATACTTCAAATTAAACAAGAGACTGTGTTCAAACAAGAGAGGTTGGCGATCCCAGCATAGGTTACTATGAGCATATGATTGTCCTTCTTCTGAACTCCACGTTGGTTAAAGATATTCATCTGACATCCTCATGAGTGAACTGTTAATATCTCATCGTACAAAACACATGGAAATAAATGGAGTTACTGGATACATTTCTAGGAGAAGTACTGTAATAAAGTTCTGGGGTTATGGATTTATTGGGGCAGGGATGATCTTAAAAAGTGCTATAACTATGGAAAAGATTTTAATATACAACATACTTTTTACTACTGCAATCAAATTATCAACCCTTCTTAAAGGTGGTAAACAGATTTGCTATATGGTCCTCTGGCCACAATCTCCTGGACTCTCCAAAACCATGTTTAGGCAGGGATTATCACACTCTCAACATTGTTGCTTAGTATGTTGTAACATAGCGTCTTTTGTTGCTGAGTCTGTTTTTTAATGGTAAGTATGAATGGTATGAATGATAAAAATATTGACTATATAGAGGACGTTCATCATTTTCTAATGATCTGTTTCATTCTGTTTCGTACTTGTATCGCGTATTTCTGTTGTTTTACTTTGCGGATCTTTTACATTTCAATTTCTCCTCCCTTTGTGATTCATTATTATCATTTTTTGGATTATCGTCATTTGATAATAACCTCTTTGTTGAGCCAGTTTCTCTTTGAGGTTAGTAAAGTTGTTTTGGGTGACCTGTTTTTCTCTTCTTATCTTTATTAAACTTTTTCTTTCTTCTATGATTTAATTTTGATTTATTTGGTATTTCTCTTTAATTTCAAGCTGGTTTCCTCACTTTGAGAAGTCTCATTCTTTGATTGTATTTCAACTTCATTATTCTCATTCAATTGAATTTTTTATTTTCATATTCACTCTGATCATTTATTTCATTTGTCATCTGTCTGGCTTCTTTGACTAGCAGCCTAGACTGTGAATCCATCAACGTCTTTATCGTAAATGCTTAATTGATAATGTCTTTAATTTTTCTGTGGCTGGTTAATGTTGAATTCGTTTTGCACGGTAATGTTTTGCTCTTCATTGTGGTTCTTAACCTCGTCCTCTTATTATTGGCTTTTATCAACGATATCTTTAATGACCCTGTATATCACATCTCAATTTTTGCATATGTCTCTTCGGATTCCTATAAACTTTACTAAGTTATGCAACCATTCTGCTTCCTTTACTGAGTTATTTACCACAATATATTCTGCTTCCGTAGAGGACAAACAGATGATACTTTTAACTTTCTTAGAGCTCCAAGTGATTGTTCCACCTGCCATCGAGGTAACATACCCAGTAGAATATGTGAGATCCACTGCTGGAGGAGAAGAGGCATCAGCAAATATGACTACAGTCAGAGGATATCCCTTATGATACTGTAGACCAAAATGGTAAATAGTGTAAAGATATTGGAAGTAAAGCCTTAATGAACATTATGACCAACAAAACTCTACAATCTATGAATAATGGAACCAACGAATAAATATCATAAGCATGGAAGGCCTTGAGTTCTTTGATGCATATAGCTTTCCATGAAGAAGCATCATGACTGTCACAAGCCTCTTGGATAGTATCTAATATAGGAGGAAAGTCTGTTACCAATGAAAGACCATGACACATATCACCAAGAACTATCTGTGAAACCTCTTCTATTGGAGCATTAGAAGTGGAGGCGTTATTACCAGTTGTTATCGTATCTGGTGCACTTAACAGAACATCATGCATGTCTTCAGTAGAAGGGAATTGATGATCAGTTGTTGAGGACACAATAATGAAACTATAGGATGGTGAAGATAAAGATTGACTTACTGGAACGGATGTATCTTTCCATGTAGGGTGGTTAGCTACTGCATGTATATTAACCAATTGTAGCTCTTCAATAGATTCAACAGCAGCTGTTTCTTCATATGGACTATCAAAACTACTGCCAGATTTATAGGATATCTCCTCCTCATAATCATTAATATCAGTATCATGATTAGCATCAACAGCAGCTGTTATAAAAGTACAATTACTTTCAACCGATATGTCATCAAATCTTGCTGGAGCTTGAGATTGTCCAGGTTGAGATATGAATGGAATTTCCTGAGAAAGTACTTTGGGGCTTCCAAGTGATACACCCAACGAGGTAATTGGAACAGTATCAGTAGTATAATTTAGATCACTTGAATCGGATATTTCGCATGCATTAATGACTGTAGGAGATAATGTTGTTTTAGAGTTCACACCAATTTCTTCTGAACGCTCTGGCGTCATAACGTATAAACCATGAACCTTCTTGGCAATATCAACCGACTTACCTTACGATTATAACTTTATACTCAGAAAAGGTAAAGGTTCCATTACAATTTGAGGTAGCAGCAGAAATAGAAATTAAGTTAAAAGGGATACCCGGAACATATGCCACCCGGGTTAGTGTTATATCATTAACCACCACTTTACCAATCCCACAAATTGACACCTTACCAGCTGCACCAGTCAGCTCTTCTCCTTCACATGGAGGTGAATCGATAAACTTAAATTTATCACTGCATACATGGATAGAACTACCACTATCGAAAATCCTTCCATTAGATATATTCTCAATCGATGATAAAAAATTTGCAAAAAATGTTAATTCGGTATCAACACCACCCTTTTTGAATACATTAGCCATGGGGTTAGCAGCTTTGAACTTATCACATTTCTGGATAGTATGGTCTTC
>JAJLXW010000439.1:14981-32900 GCA_030571515.1 Monosporozyma aquatica
AAAAAAAAAAAAAAAAAAAAAAAAAACAAGAGAGATCGAAGGGGACAAAAAGGAAACATATTTACCCGTCACATAACATTTAAAGCAGAGGAAATAATTACCGCTGGCATACAGAAGTTATTGAAGGTTCTTTATTCATTTATTTATTTATTTATTCAGTAACTGGAAAGAAGAGATGAGATGATTGCTGTTGTTGCAAGAAAGACCTGAGAAGGAAACCCGTATGGGGCGAAATTGGCAAGAAATCCCGTGATCTGACCGCAGAACAATAGTCCAAAGCCCTGGAACAATAGCAGTAACTGGCCAGACAATAGGGCATAACCTGGAGAAAATAATGCGTGCCAAAGAAAATGGCGGGCATAAAATCGTTTCCCGCGTATTTTTGTTTGTCTCGTTTCGGTAATTTCTCCAATAACCGGCTTTTTTTTATTTCTGTTTTCTGCCGGCCGGACCGTGGTCACTCTCCACGAACCGTGCCAGTGGATGTGAGGGTAACGTGCCACCTGGTTTCTTCTTCTCTTTTTTTTTTTGTTTTTTTGGTGCCTCGTTCGACACTGGAAGAGGCATGGTGCACGGGTGGAGAGGTTTCACCGGATGCCCTGGAGGTGTGGGTGTGAGGTGAGGCACTGAGACCTCTTAAACCTCAGCGGCTAATTCTTGATTTCAATCTTTTATTTTCGTATATCCATACAAAACCGAATATGATTCATAATGATGTGTTTTATTTTTGCTTGTAAGAAAAGTATATCCTGGATGTATAATTATACACATACACTTATATATACGTTAGTACGTGTACTCTTATTACATGTCAATGAGGTTACTGTTACGTTGTTGTGCTTGTGCTTGTGCTTGTGCTTGTTGTTGAGGTTGCGTTTGTTCAAATGGATTGGATCCGACAACAGCATACTGGGTAACCTGCACTGGTAAATAAGTGATACCAGTGATGGCACCTTCTTGTGTTTGACCTTGCATTTGTTGTTGTTGAGGGTCTAATGTAGATACCATAGAGGGTTCTTCCATTATACTACTTAATGCAAATGGATTATTGTTACCAGTGATGGTATTACCAGTAATATGATATGGTTGTTGTTGTAATATCCCTGATTGAACTGGAATTGCAACTTGAGCTTGAGCTTGAGCTTGCGGTTGTGGCTGTGGTGATGGTGGTGGTAACATAGTGACCTGTGGTTGGGAAGAATATCCACCAAATCCACTACCTGTATAACTTGGTACCACATTTTGATTAGTGGCATAAAATCCAGTAGTAACAGGGGATTGGACCAAGAATGGGTTACTTGTACTTGTAGCAGAAAGTGGTTGTTGTTGTTGTTGTTGTTGTTGTTCGAATGTGAATGAATCCGTCGTATTTGCTATCACAGGTGAAGGTGTAAATGGATTGGTACCAGTGAAATTTGTAGGTAAAGTTGGAGTAATCATTACTTGTTGTTGTTGTTGCAATTGTCTTTCTAATAGTTGTTTTTGTTCTCTAATCCTTTGTAAATGTTCTTCTGCTTTCTTTGTGGTATCATTGGTATTGTTATTATTATTAGTTTGTGATGTTGTAGATACAATTCTACTATCATCCTGTGTTTCCTCTTTAAGTTTCTTTTTATTATTGCCTTGTTGTTGAGTGGCTAAATGATCTTCCAAGGATTGGATTAATTTGGTTGTGATATGTTTTATTACTGGAATATCCAAACCCATGGCTTTACCGATTTTCAAATATTTCACTACATAATCAGTCAATTGAACGAATGATTTATAATCATTTAAAGTTCTCTCCTCATTTTCATATGAAAGATCAAAAAATGATTCTAATAAACTTATTATCCCTTCATTTAATTTATTATAAAGAACCAATAAATCTTGGATTAAAATCTTAAATGCATAAAATAATAAATCATTTTGTAAATCTTGTGGTGAATATTTATTTTTAATTAGTAATTTTATTTGTCTTTCCATTGATTCCACTTCGATTAATTTTTTCAATTGATATAAATCTTTATCATGATGATGCGTTACGTCCAATTGATCCAACTGATCCATTAATTCTCCATATTCATAACATTTCCCCTTTAAATAATCATTATATCGTCTTAAAGCGACAATATCATTTGTGGACCATTTATTTGAATTCATAATTTTATTTAATTGAAAGAATTGTAAATTATGACTGAAAAAATCCATAGCGATGGTCTCCGTATCAATCATCAAATGAATCACAATCAATGATTTATATACGATGGTCCAGACATTCATATTTAATCTATCTTGTAAACAAGTTACAATCTCATTAAAGAATTTTTGATTTCTTAATCCGTGTAATATTGGATCTACATATTTAGCCTTTGGTGGTGCCATTTTAATCTTAGTGGCACCTTTAACCATCTTCGTATAGGACATGATGTATTTAGTGAAAAACAAAGAACTGGAAAGAGAGGAGAAGAAAGGTGGAGGAGCAGGAGATGGTTCCTTCTGTTGTTGTGATTGGAATATCCAGTGGATAGAAAGAGTGGACGAGAGACTGTAATGATATATATTTGTTTTAACTAATATCTGCTACTTCTCAGGCCTAAGACAGAATTTTTCAAATCTTGACATGTTATTTTTTCTTTTTGTCAACCACCGTTGCCAAGAAACTTGGAAATATATCAGTGTAGTGCCGGGAACAAAGTTCGAACGGGGAAGAATAGGTCCAAGAAGTTTGGGGAAGGGACTCATTTGTCCCTGGGACAAACGAAAGTGGGACAAAAAGTGGGACAAACCGAGGAATTCCCCCCTTTTACTTTACCCCGCGGTTTTTGCCCCCATTAGGGTTTTAACCCCGACGGCCAGAGAAGAGAAAACAATAGCGTCACGTAACGGCGTTAAAAAAATTAAAACAATTAGGGCTGCTACCGCCGTGCCCTAACTTATTGTTACGTAATGCCCTGCTATTTCCAACTTTCACCAATCCAGTGGAAACGTTTAAAGGTTGTTATACATATATATATATATATGCATTGAGAATGAGAGATGAGGTAAGTTGGGTAGTCGAGTTTGAGTTTTTATTAAAGTTATTCTCAGGGGGGGTTGTGTTTGATAAACTTGTATTTTATACAGAATATACTAAGTTTTAACAATAATCACACACACACACACACACACACACACACATATGTCTACTATACGGTTTGCATTCAGAAGATTTTGGAACAGTGAAACAGGACCCAAAACGGTTCATTTTTGGGCTCCTACAATGAAATGGGGGTTGGTTCTTGCAGGTCTCAGTGATTTGAAAAGACCGGTCGAGAAATTATCAGGAACACAATCATTATCATTATTTGCTACGGGGACGGTATGGACGCGTTGGTCATTTGTTATTAAACCAAGAAATTACCTTTTAGCATCAGTGAATTTCTTCTTGGCTTGTACCGCAAGTGCACAAATTATGAGAATGATTAATTATAGATTGGAACATGGGGATGATTGGAAACAAGCTTGCCAATATTTAATCACTTCAAAACCAGTACAACAACAACAAATATTGGATAAACAAGCTTTGACATAAATATACCTTTTATCCTCCTGTACAACATTATTGCATCTGCCCTTTTTTTTTTTCTGCATTTTATTCCTCTTACGAATTGATATTCCCACTTCTTTCTATATATATATTCAAGAATAAAACATCTTATATAACTATATTTTAATATATCATTTTTCTCTCTATACTATTGCCTAATAATAATACACCCACTACTGATGTTAAACTATATATTTTTGTACCCTTTTAATAACTGGAGAAGATCCGCAAAGTTAATTTAACAGGAATATATATTGTACGTGTAGAATAAGAATAATTAAAAAATATAAGATATAGAAAAAGACAATATAAGAATTTTTTTTAGGAATGGGCCAATTCTACTGCTTTCTTTGCTGCAGGATCTAATTCATCAAAGGAATAAATCTTAACACCAGATTGTTTAATCAATTCCCTGCCCTTATCTAAATTAGTTCCTTGTAATCTAGCAATAATGGGAACTTGAATATTTAACTCTTTGGCTGCAGAGATTAACCCCTGAGCAACATGATCACATCTAACAATACCACCAAAGATATTGACAAAAATGGCTTTCACATTCTCATTCGACATAATTAATTCAAACCCCTTTTTAATTGTCTCTGGTGTAGCACCACCACCACAATCTAAGAAATTCGCTGGATCCCCACCATATAATTTAATAACATCCATCGTGGCCATGGCTAAACCCGCACCATTGACAAGACATCCAATATTACCTTGTAATTTAACAAAATTTAATTCATACTTTTTCGCTTCAACTTCATTGGGATCCTCTTGACTTAAATCTCTCCATGAAAAGATTTCCTCTTGTCTAAAATTTGCATTATCATCAAATCCAAATTTAGCATCCATACACATGACTTTAGCCTCATTACCATTATTATTATTAGAAGTTTTTACTTCGCTAATGGGATTAATTTCAATTTGAGTCGCATCCTTTTCTTTAAAGATCTTATATAATTGTTGTATTGTCTTGGCTCCCTCATGATCTAAATTTTTATTAAACCCTAATTCTTTAGCAATTTTAAGAGCCAATTTATCATCGACTCCCTCATCACTGTTTTTAATATAGAATTTTTTCACCGCATTTGGTTTCCTAGCTGCAACTTCTTCAATATTAACCCCACCTTCTTTAGATGCAATAATTAGTGGCATTTGAGTACTTCTATCCATTAATATTGAAAGGTATGCTTCTTTAATAGAATCCAACTTTTCCACAACATAGACCCCTGAGACAAATTTCCCCTTGGGACCACTCTGTTTCGTCACCAAATTATGTCCTAACATTTGTTCACTAATTTTCATAACATCATTTCGATCATTATTTATTATTTGAATACCACTTTGTAACCCCTGTGATCCTGTAAAATGGCCCTTACCACGACCACCAGTTAAAGCTTGTGCTTTTAATACAATTTGTCTACAAGGAATATCTAAAGCAATTTCACCTGCTTCTTGTGGAGTAAATGCTATTTTACCCTTAGGTGTCCCCACCCCATATTGATTTAATAATTGTGCAGATCTATATTCATGAATAGATAGGTATCTTTTACCTAATTGTACGAAACTTTTACCTCTTAACATGATGTTTCTGTTGTTCTCGTGTATTCTGAACCTTCTTCTTCTGCTTCTTTCTCTTCTCGTTTCTGTTTCTTTCTCTCTCTCTCTCTGTGCCCCTTTATATATGTGATCTTCTCGAGCCTTTGCTATAAAAATACCCCATTTGTCCTTTATTTTAATTAAAATTTCATCTCTGTTGGAGCAAAAAAAGAGGAAAACACCGACGTTGGAGAAAAACGGTTATATAGAATTGATAAGAGGAGTTCACAGTGGGGAAGTGAGAACGGCCTCTCCAACGGGAAGAGTGTGTGGTTTAAATAAAGGATTGTTAAAAACTATCCCTTCCCAATGGATTAATGGAGTATCGTATAAGATAAGGAGGTGTGCAATAATATTATTATCCCTGTGTATAAATGAGAAATGGCTAGTGTACAATGTATATATATGTATCTAAAAGAGATGTGTTTCCAGTATTCAGAAACCCTTCTTCTTTTGCTTGGTGATATGTGCTTGAAGCACCTTTTGTTTGTCTCTTAGAGACATCTTCTGTTTTCCCTTGACAGATCTCTTGTGGATCATCATCACGAAATTCTTCTTTCTTTGTTTCTCTCTGTTCGTGGTCGAGTGTTGATTCTCACGTTTACCACGTCTACTACCGAATTTACCACGGTCTTCACGACCCTCAAGGACATGTTGTAATCTCTCTTCACGGGTTTGTTTATATTTCACGGGCCCGACCAAAGATCCTGCATCAACAAGATCTTCATTCTTAATACCCATTAATTTGGCTACACCTTCTTCTGTACGTAACTCTTGTAATTTTGCAAAATCCGCTGGAGTTAAGATACGGGTAGATGCAATTTCACGGAATATGGCTTCTGGGTCCATTGGTTTTGTCTCTTCTTTTTTATCTTTATCTCCCTCTTCTTTGTCTTCTTCATCATCACTCAAGTCCAAATCGGAATCCTCATCAGCATTTTCGTTGGTATCTTTCTTTTCCTCCTCTTCTTCTTCATCACTACTATCCATATTAACATCATATTCTTTATCACTCTCTACCGTAACCCATTCACCTTCAATATCACTAGCATTGGACAATTCATCATCCACTTCCCAATTAGCATCATCTTCTTCATCATTACCTTTACCATCTTCATGTTCACGTTTCCATTTAGCTAGTAATTCAATACCTTCAATACCACTAACAGTGTTTTCCACACCAAATTGTGGTCTCTTACTCGTGGTACCACTTCTCTTAGCCTCTTGAATCTCTAATGATGCATTCTTACCACGATCTTTCTTCTTTAACATCTCAGGAGCAATTTCTCTATACAAAGTAATTAACGATTTAGCTGCCATAGTAACACCTTTAGCTTTGGACCCTTTATACTCAGTTAAATCTTGTAAAAGAGTCTCTTCAATGGCCAAGGGAGCACGAGAACAAATTTCTCTGATGGTGTTTAACCCTGCTGCGGCCACTTCGGAGGCAACACCATCAGAGACGAATTCATCTGCAATCTTACGAACCATAACATTTAATGTCTCAGGTGGTACTAATTCATGAGATGCTTGTGCTGCCGCGGCCATAATCTTTGTCACATCCCTTTGTTTTGGTGTCAAATATTTTAAAAAGAATGTATATATACCCAATACAATCAATTTATGGGTACCAATCATTCTAGAGATTAATTGCATAATATGTATCTTTTGTTCCATATCGAATTTATTACTTTTCTTACCAGATAAATGCTCTTTAAATAATTTTTCAGCGAAACCTTGTGGATCTCTTAAAAGATGGATGGCACTAAAATTTAAAAAAATATTATTATTAACTCCACCATTCTTACTTTTCTTCTTCATTGTCTTTAATGCATTATTTAATTTTTTACCACGTTTCCCGGTCTTTTTATTAATTTGTAACTGATGTCTTAATTTATCAACATCAACATCATCTTCATCGTCACTCTTCTCTTCAAAGTTTTCTTCACGTTCTCTATCAGCATCAAGGAAAAACATAATCCCTGCAATGGCAATCTTAACATCATCATGTAATGCTGCTTGAGTCATAATCTCCACGGTTCTAGAATCATCCCAAATATTACGTCTCCATAGTTCACGAGTCAATTTTGCGGCCCAAATACCTTGTGAATCGGGTTGGTCTAAAAGGTTGAAACATAATGCTTGTGTACTTCTATTCAATTTTTGATTCTTACTACCAGTGTTACAACTCTTCAATAATGAGATCAGATTATTATAAATCAGTTTTCTTAATTCTTTAGCATGTGAATTTAATCCTAAGGAGTTACCTTGACTTGAATAAGCGATTAATAATGGAAATAAAGTTTGAATTAATTCTTCTGCACTAATCACATTTTTGTTTCTTAACATGGTTAAAGACGTTATCATTTTCTCTTTTAATTCGAAAGGTAGACTCTTATGATGTTCCAATAACATTTGTTTCAATTCGTTGGTGAAATTAGCTGTCTCTTTGGGGAAACAAGAACAAACTTGAGAAACAAACCCAATTAATTCAATCAACTGGGCAGTAGAAGATGAAGAATTGGGAGCATTTAAATCTTCTCCACCGATGATATCACCTAATTCATTGGTAATAGAGTTAGACATACCATTTAATAGGAAAATATCACGTAATGATTCATAATGAGAATATTGTTGAAGGAATTCTTCATAATATGATTCTGGATCTCTTTTAACCAAATTTTGTAATAAAATAATATTGTTTGGTAAAATACCAGATCTACCTCTTTTACCCATTGTTGCTGTGGTTGTGTTGGAGAGTGATATTTTAGTGTCAGGATAAAAGTGATGAGATGAGATGAGATGAGCTTCTCTTCGATACATTTTTTTTTTTCATTATAATTTTATTTTTTTTTTCAAGATGGAAAATTTTCCAAAAAATGCAGAAAAAGCTTCATATATAATTTATACAATATGTTATAGTGGGGACCAGAGGAGATGACACAAAATGGTGTTGCTATCCTTCGGTGTATTTGTGCTGTATCGTTGTGGTTTATGGGGATGGGATGTTTGCTTGTATTTTGAATAAGGGTGGAAATCTTGTATCTTCTGCAACCTACGTTGAGAGTGTTCGAAGAAAGGAAGTGATTGTGCAGTAACCTTTTAAAACTACAAGCCGGAAAGATAGAGTCGCTGTCCCCGTAATTGACATATATATATTATTCTTTGCATATTGTTTCCTCTGAATAAAATGGTTAATTTGGGTAAAAAGGTTAACTTTACATCTTCCCTTTTACTTAATCGGTCCAACGTCTCTTGCAAAACAATGTTTTCTTTCAGACCAAATAATATACATTACCAAAGCAATGAATAGGCTTAAGTACTACTCTTATTTAGTCTAATCAAACTTTAAAACTTAAAGATCTACTTCTTGTCAAAGGGAATAATTTATTTTTTAAAAAGATTTTTAACGAAGACTAAATAAAAATAAACAAATTGTTAAAAGCAAGCAAGAGATCGTTAATTTGAAGGTAAATCCCACCGAAAAGAGTATATATAAGTATAAACTGTTTAATACACACTTTAAGTGTTTTTCAAGACCAAAACAACCCACACACGTTCCTACCCCATATTTTTTGGTGGAGGTATATAGAATTTTAATAACACCATAATAAAAAAATTGGTGAACAGAAAGAAAAACAAAGAAAAAAAAAGATGAAAGGAAGTTGGTAATATTAAAGAAGACTAAAGACATTTTTGAAAGGATCCATTTCATACTTTCCAGATTAGCTTGATCGATCATCATCATAAGGCTTGTGCTATAAAAATATGTCAATTGCACTTTGGTACTGTCCTCCTCAGGGGTCTGTTGCTTATGAAATTCTGTCCCAGTTGATATCATCGTTACAAACCATGTTTCCTAACTCACCAATCTTCGAACCCCATGTCACCATTGCTACACAGTTACTCTGTGTAGACCAAGATGCAAGGAATCAAGTATTGACATCTTGTATGGCTGCCATTCAATCTATAAATAAAGAATTGATTAAGAATGCCAAAAGAGATCCCCTGGTTTCATTTAAATCTCTCAGTATTGGTAGAAAATTTTTCCAAAAAGTAACATTAGATTGTAATGACAATAAATATCTGTTAAGCATTGCCAAGATTATTAAAGAAATGTATTCTGATCCCAAATTGGTGGATCCATCAGAACCATTCTATCCACATGTATCGTTACTATATTCGGATGTGAACCCTATAAGTAAAGCATATATCCGAATCATCCAACAAAGGGTCCAAGATGCATTAGATATTGAATTAAAGGATAGTTTATCACGAAGAAAGGATACCCAGATGACATGGGATATTAATTCTAAGAGTGTAATAAATTGGAATGTTCCTGGCACTTTCAAAATTGTTAAATGTGAAGGTCCAATTGAACAGTGGCAAGTCTTAGGTTCTGTGGATGTGTAGGGGGAATTATCTGTGTTTCTCATTCAGAATAACCAATTCTATTCTAGTTTATTCGTTATATGCATGAAAAAAAAAGTTTATATATAGAAGCACACTTTTTTAAGGGTTTCCTGGGTTGCTCTCAAATAAAACATATGTTTTGGAACGCAAAAAAAAAAAAAATAAAACTTGGAAGTGCTGTTTATCTGTAACAAACTATTAAGAATTGCATTAAGTTAGTTTTTTCCCTACACTAGTCCCCCGTCACTGCATTGAGCCAAACTTTTTTTTTTTCAATTTATATTAAGATGACAACGGAATTTGCTCAATATGTAATTGAAAGGCAGAACATTACATTACAAGAGAAAAACAACTTTTGTGTTGCCATAGATATTCGTAGTGAGGATAATTATTTCATATTACATTTTTTAGAGGAAACTTTACTAAACAACGAGTCAAATTTTAAAAACATTGAATGGTGTAAATGGAAAATTTATTTTGTTTCAGAAAATTTGGTTCCCTTAGAATCCGATTCAAATCATTATACAATATTTAAAACTCATATTTTAGATCCCATGATTCATAAATATGGACAACTTAATTTAGGTCCCACTGTAATAACTATAAATGAGAATCTATTGGATCCACTAGATGGGAAACATATTGAACAAAATCATTTAATGGAAGACTTTACAGAATTGTTACCTGAAAAGTTTGATTTAATGATTGTTTCTCCATATTTAGAATTGGATTTATCAAGTCATGAAAGAGTGGTAATAAATGATAACAATAGATTGTTTTTAAATTTACCTATCTTTAATAATTCTAGTGCTATTTGTTTCCTTACTAATGAGAAAATGATCTCTAATCAAGATATCTTAGAGAAGAATTATTCCATTATTTTAAATCAATTTACTTACAAAGTGAAAACATTTAACATAATTGAGTAGCTTTTATCTTTTCCTATTGGTATAATGTGCATTATTTACAAACTAACACTATATAATATAAATAATTGCTTCTATTTAGAACTGAAGAACTTTTTTTTTTCTTTTTCTTGTACAGAGTGATAATTAGATGTAGCTAAAGAGTGAGCAAAAGTGTTTTAGTTGAAGTTTGGGTAGAGTTGGATTAATACCCATCAGGCACTTTCAAGTAAGTGCAAACAAAAAAAGAATAGAAAACAGTTGTGACTGGAAAAGAATAGGTAATAACACCCACGAAAAAAAAATTCGGCAAGTTCCAAGGAAGTTATACCAAGCTGCAGAATGAGGAACAAATAAGAGTTATTACTTTGATCAATTAACTAAAAACAAGAAATACTTTTCGGGCAATTTCAGCATGTTTGATAATAGCCACGAGTAACAATAAACCTTGTAAAAGAAAATATTTCCTGTAATTTATTTATAAATCTAGTACCGGTTAATTCATTTGGTATGATATTGTCTTATCTACCTCCGGTTACAAAGGTTTAATCTGAGATATATATTCTTGTTATAATTTTTTCCTATTACAACTTACAAAAGGAGATGTTGTTAACTTGGCAATACCAAGATTTAATTGAATCGAGCAAAGAAAAGAATAGAAAGAAAAAAAGGTTAAAATTGCCTGCAGGCTACAGGAACAGTGACTTTTGTATTCCTTCATAAATAATTTGTGGCTTGGCTTATTGAACTAATATATTGTAAAAAAAAAAGAACAACTATATTATTATTAGAACGAAGCAAGAAACTTCGAATTGGGGCGGCAGAAAAGAGGCAAATAATGTAAGAATGGTTTATTAATCCGAATTGACGGGTAAATTCTATATTTTAAGCGGAATATGGACGCTTAAGTCCGATTGAATGTTCTCTATATTAGAGATCCTATGGGGAGAAACAATATAAAGAAGGAAAGAAATTCAGTAAACAATAAGGCCTTGCCTTCGACTGCATTTTTCTTTTGTTCTATTTATTGTTTGTTCTCCGCATAATAGAAATATTCTTTCATGTTCCTTGCCTTCGATAAAATCCTGAAATTTCCATAACGAGTAAAAAAAAGAAATTATCAAGTTAGAACTTCCGTTATTCTATTATCTCTTTTATTATCATGAAATAAGGAAATAAGGAAATTAACGGATTATTCCTTCTTTTTTCGATAAATATACTTTAGCCAAGAACAGAATGCCAAGTCTAGTGAAATGGGGGTGAAAAATAAAATACAATATCTCATTGTTGCTAAAATAAGAGAAAAAAAAACTGGACCTTCACAAGTTCCAAGATTTAATAAAAAAAAATAATGGCTACTATTATTTTAAAATTTTACCAAGAAAAAAAATTAAATATATTCTATCGGTAATTGCATTTGTTTCCTATTTCCAACTTTGTATTAACAAAGGGGAGTGCTTATTATAATCAAAAGAGTTAACTAATGTAGTAATGGAGTCGAATGCTGAACTTATTCATGCTATCTTGTTTTTCGAATATATCATATTATTTCAGCAAAAGACTGCACAGTATCCATCAGCATGATTTTCTAGCCCGTAGCGGCGGCTATTCTGGAATCTTTTCCCCATAAAATTTCAAAATGAGCATTTCTAATAAAATGGTCGCTGAAAGAGTGTCGGCGGAAACCGAACTTACAGGAATACTGCAGTAGGGAAAACAATAGAACCCCAGGGAAGATAACAATAGGTGATTTTTAAAACGCCAGATCCTTTTGTTTGACACAACAATACGTCGAAAAAACGGAAGGAGGAAACGGAAACGGAACAGAAAGTTTTCTTAGATTAAAAAAAAAAAAATAGCGCAACATTTTTTATTGAAGAGATTAATCTCCAAAAAAGTTGTTGTTTTCGTGATTGTCAGATGTCCTGAAGTTTTATTATTTTTTATTCGAAATGTTTTTTTATAGAGAGAGGCGATGATGAAAGCAAAAAAAGAGAGTTAACCATTTTTGAGCTCTGTTTGTATCAAATAAATGGTTCTATATAAAAAGGTCATCTTCGTTGAAGATTTGCCTATCTCTGGTCGCTTCCTATTAAGATACATACGCTTCTTCCAATCGCGTTTGAGGTAATTCTTGTATTTCTGGCCAGTAGAAATAATTTCTATTGGGTAGGGGGAACGGGAAACCCTTGCTTAAAAGCGAGATTAACATCGAGAAAAAACAGCTGCACGAAAACAATAACCACTAAAAATTATCGTCGCCTGGTAAATCTCGATTGCACAGTTGGAAAAGGAACAAAATGTTCGTGCTCGCTCCACTTCAAGTACCGTAATATCTTGTCTTGTCTTGTATAAAGCTTCTCAATATCAAATGGGTGAGTTTAATAATACTGGTCTTATGGAAACCAGCATGTTGAGGGAAAAAAGTACTGCGCCTTTACTTCCTCGATGCAACTATAATATTTTGCATTGCCTTGCTTTTTTTTTTTGTTACTTCCTTTTATTTTCGTTGTTTACCTTTGTACGAGCAAGTCTTAATAGGGCAAAGCATGCATAATTGTTATCTAATCATTAGCAAACCTATGCTTACTTGAAACCACGTTTTTTCTCATCCCTCTTTCCAGACTAATAGGAATTAAGCATTTATCATCCCTCCCCCGCTCAAGTACTTTTGGAATTTTAGGGAAAATGTTGTGGTACCTGGAATTTACTTCTCAAACCAAACTCTTCTGGAATGTAAATTCAATTAAACCAATACAAACAAACAATCGAAAGTGGAAGGGAAAAAAAAAAACAGAACTAGATTAATTGATTGAATTATAGCAACTGTAATACAATAAACAAGGATTTGCCGGAATTTACATCCGAGAGAGAGAGAGAGATTCCAAACGGGTTTGCTTTTCTTTTTTGGGGGAAAAGTTTTCTTCTACGAGCCTTCAAATACAGCAAGTTCAAACACAATATAATAGATTAAGAACATTTCCTTTTTTGTTACCACATTTCCGTGGAACAGGAATCACCCATCCGTCTTTTGGGAAAAAAAGATAACTCACAATGGAAGCGAAGAGACTTCCTCTTATAGCCGCGGTGGATTAAAGTTGCATATCCTCCAGACAATGGCCAGCTGCGAGATCAGAGGCTTCTAAAAAAAGTTTAGATTCAGTTTTTTTCGGGTTAAAGCTTTTCCCACTTCATTTTTCTTCGAGAAAACGAAAAAAATAATAAAAACAAAAAATTCTGTCGAGTGAAAAAAAAAGAACCTGATCAGCACAATTTTTTCCTTTGTTCTCTCTTTTGCATCCCAGTGAAACAATGAATCACCACCAGAAAATTTCCTATTTGGCTTCTACACCCATCCACCATCTGGAAGAATTAGTAATTTTTGTTTCCTCTCTTTCCCACTTTCTCAAGATTGTTAAAAGTTTTAACTTAAAACAAACAAATGGGAACTGCTGCAGGTGGGAGAACAAACGAAGAAAACAATGACGGGATACCAGTCCAATTCTTTGAAGGAGTTATGTTTATTATCTTCCTTGACGCTTCTAAATAATGGATCATCTTCCTCCAATAAAGTTTCCCCACCACCACCATTGTGTACAGATTTCCAAAAAAATTTCCTAGTTAGTATGGGATAATATACTGTTTCTAGGCCTTTTGATGGATTGTCAAATCCATTTTTTTGTTTTTTTCTTTCTTGGGAAACGAAAATGGAAAGGAACAAGCAAGAATATAGCACGGAAACTTTCACATAATAACTTATATAATCATAACATTTTTCTTCCTTTGACCAATCACTAATAATTCTTTATAAAAAAAAAGAGAATGTTTTTTTTTTTTTTTTTTAGTGGTTTTTCATGTCACTTTCACTTCCTTATACATACGTCCCCTTCCGTAATCCAAGAATCTCCTTTGGCAGCCCACATTTTAACCTTCCCCCTTTGGTCTTTATTTACCATCCCAACAAGACAAATAATATATATATATACAGTGTATATATATATTAACGTTGTCTATTATACTTTTGGGAACATTCTTTCTTTTTAGGCTGCTACATATTTTGACATTTTGATCTCGCATTTTTCATTATTTTTTTTTTCTCAAAGACTTAGCAAGATTCAAGATCTCCCTTTTATTATTTGGTAAATATTTTGGAAACAAAACAAAGTAGGAGCAACGAAAGGAATTCAATAACCAACTTAGTCATTTGATTCCCCCCTTCCCCCCCTTCCTTTCTCCGTGTATTGAGTGACTAAATAAATTAGTTGTTTAAAAGCAAAATAATCGCTCTTATAATTATTATACCCCCCTTCTTCTTCACACTATTTTAACATTCTATTTAACAAAAAAAACAAGAAAATAACGTGTGGCTCACAGAACAAATCATTTTTGGACAAGAATTTTTTTTTCAATACTAAAGTATTCTAATAATAACTCATCCCTTGTATTATAGTTTTTTTCCCCCAAAGAAAAGAGCAGAAAATATATTCCTTTTTAACATCATAACAACAACTACAGTTTCTAACCCTCATTTTTGGTTATTTACTGCTACTACTATTTTTTTTTCTTTGATCCATATATACAGGACAACAGAAGATTGAGTGGGTATTTTCAAACAAGATACAAAATAATAATCAGAACTATTCTTACATTATTTCAAAAATAATACGATAACATGGGTATGCTTCCTAGAACTTTTGTGCATCAACTACATGCAATCTTGGCGGAGCCAAGTGTAAAGGATTTAATTGGTTGGGATACAGAAAGAGATGACGATTCATTTTATTTAAGACCATACCATCAAGATTTTCCCGAACAAGTACTAAAAAGATATTTTAAACATGGGAATATTAGTAGTTTCGTAAGACAATTACATATGTATGGGTTCCATAAATTACCTAACACAGCGACAAATAAAAGTATTCAAAATGCTATCGCCAAGAATACCTCGAATTCAAAAATACCTAAATCTGAAATCATTTGGTATTTCACGCATCTTTCTGGTTATTTCACTAAAGATGCAAATAGAGAAATTTTAGCTAGAATTACAAGAAAGACTACGGGGCTTGGTAAAGACGGTAAGAGAAGAAATATTTTATCTCCTGTTTGCGTAAATTTCATTGATTCTAATGGTACTGCAATATACCCACCAAGATCAGATTTATATCCACAAAATATTGATATCAATAATTATACTAAGAGTAGAATGGAATTAGGTATGTCTAACCAATTCAATTACATGAATAGACCATACGAGAGAAGTATTAGTTGTGTTAATATGCCAGTGAATAGAGTAAGAACACCAGTGACAAGAACGAATTCACAACCTGTTATACGACTTCGTCAAACGTCAATGACCCCTATTGAAGAACAATTACCTAATAATGGTCAACGGTTATCATATTCCTCAATTGATAGTAATGCAACATATTATAACACTAGTTCTAACAATTTGTATGCAGCTAACCCTGTAATGAATATTCAAAATAATGGGAACCCACAATATCATCTGCAGCAACCCCAAAGCTTACCCTTACCCATTGCACCTAATACAGGTATACCTTCTTCAGTTATGTCATTTCCATATATGAATTCTATCACACCACCACCACCAGCAGCCATGGGGTATGTACAACAACCGTCATTCCATTCATCTCAACAACAACAGCAACAACAACCAATGTTTAAACAATCAGTATTCAATAATAATGATCATTCTCCATTAACAGTCGATGATGGTGTTACTCCTCAAATCACAAGGCCATCTTCTATTTCTAAGGGGAATGGACAGTTACCATCACTTGATCCATTAATGCGTAATGAGATGAATGTTGGTCCAGCTATGATGAGTTCACTTCCTGCACCACCATTACTTCCCATACCACAACATCCAACGGCAACTTCATTGAACGTACCCAAAAATGACGATAATCAACCTAAGATATGGAACCAACAAAGAATGACTCCGAATCATCTAAATGGTGAAGTCTCTAGTAAGAATGAACAACCGGCCTTGCCAAGAATGTCTGTATCCTCATTGAATGGTGCTGCACCTACATCAAACCCTGACACATCCTTCAGAAGGATCTCTACCATAATGAAGGAAACTAATAACACTACACCAGCAAACTCTGAAAAGGATGTCGCTGCTGAATTGGAAGCTAATTTTCAAAACTTGGTAAAATCAATAGTCTTAATAACCGGCATCTTGGAGAAACTTCATATTTCAAATGGCTATTTTAAATCTGGGGTAGATGTAGCAGCATCAATTAACAAGGCTAGATCAATCATGGAACCGCAGTTACAAATGGATCAATTGTTAGATATGCTATCACATCTGCAGACACAATTAATTAATAACAGCGATATCATCATGAAAGCTATGGGAAGTTCAAAGCAACCGAGTGAAGGTATAGTAACGACTGATAATTCATCGTGACCACTATTTATTTATCTATATAAAAATTATAAAATTTGGGAAATAGGCTATAATAAATTAATACAAACAACTTAAACGTAGAACAACAAGAGGATTGACTCATGCTTCAGAATTATGTGAGTGATCCCCAGTTAAGTACCATTATAATTATGATAAAGGGATGTTCTATGTCATAGGAACCACATACTGCAAACTAGGCGTAGAAGTATGTACTTGAAGCATTTAAATTGTATTTCATTATTATTAATTAAGTCTATAAAATAATCATATTTACTTGTTTTGTTGGCTTCTGAGGGAGGTTTCATCATTTAAGATATATTCTTTATGGACACAGCATTATTGTATAATATTCGTAGCCTCTCTTCGTTTACGACTAATGATGATTGGGGAATGGGACATTAATTGGTCTATAAGCAGAAACTGGAACAAAAGTTGGAATAGGGTTTGCCGCAGTTGTTGGATAGTTATAAGTGGTTGGTGATACGTTTGTCTGTTGTGGAGGAAGCAGCATGCTGGGATGTGTCGATGCAGAAGCCATTGAGGAAAAGCCTTGTGCAGGATTATACATAAATTGTGAGTTTTGTTCATGCATCAATGCACTAAGAAACTTAGGATTGTATCTTGGTTCATTATAATTATGATGAATATTATTATTCTTATGTCCATTAATGTTCTTCTTATTTGCAAATGATACTTCCAAGACATGGTTCATATCCAGGCGAACACCATCAGTGGACATAATAGCCCTAGAAGCATCTAGAGGATTTTCAAAACACACAAAACCATAACCTTTTGAACTCCCGATGTCACCGTTCTCATCACCCGTATTGTCTTTCTTAGTACTCCCTCCAACGGTGATGATCTTGGAACTGATGATCTTACCGAAAGTGGAATAGTATTGGTATAGATCTTCATCATTCCAGTTTAATGGTAGATGTTTTACATATAAGTTAGATTCCTGTTGACTATCTAATGGGATTGGTAAATTCCTAGGGATA
>JAJLXW010000439.1:32920-48540 GCA_030571515.1 Monosporozyma aquatica
GATAGTCGTGGCAGCATAAGGGTTATTTAATGGTACGGACATTGGAGCCAAGGATATTGGTGGTGAAATAAAGTTGGGTACAGGAACTGGTGGTGGTGGTGAGAACATTATAGGTGATTGCATCGCGTTATTTTCCTCGATATGCTCTTCATAATGTGGCCCCTCTGTAGTGATATCAGATGGGTTCTGCTTCAAGAATGAAGATGTAGTAGATAATGAAGATACTGAACTAGTTGGCACCATACTCTTACTGTAAGGAGAAACGTTTAAATATTGGGGAGGAACAAAGTCAACATAACTTGATGATCTTGAGAATGGTTTTCTAAAGTTATTATTCATATTCGTTATACTATCAGTACGACTACTGATATTCCCAGAATTATTATTGTTGCGAGTAGCATGAGTGTTGGAATAATTGATTCTATTCTGAATGGCTCTGTTGACTATTAATTTATTACCATACCATTCCGTTAGATTCAATGAGTCAATACATATCAATGCCTCCTCATGAGTGTTTACTTTAATAAAACCATAGCCTTTCAATAGGGATTGATTATCACCTTTCAATTGATCTTCATGGTTCTCTAATGGGAAGTAATACGATAGGATTTCAAAATCAGGTACCTGTTTTTTTAAAATATCATTGACCATAGTAACCACTTCATCTCCCGTTATGATATTGGTTGTGATAACACCAGACTTACTGTCTGGGTTCCTTTGTTCACCTTGTTCATCACTTTGATAATCTCTGGGCTTTCTTTTGGGCAGGTTTCCAATGAAAACACATTTAAAATCATCCTCATCTAAATCATTAAATTCATCATTATTGCTTAAGACATCAGGGTTGCCATGGAAGCCAGTATTGGTGTGTCCCATGTTTGAATCATTATACTTAAATTGATTCCAATATAGTCTCTCCCTTTCTTTCCTTTCCACATGATAATTAACTAATAGGCTCGATCCTTTTATTATCTTTCCATTTAATGTATTAATACAATTGGATGCTTGAGAACCTAATTGGAAGGATACGAACCCAAAATTTTTAGGAATTTGTTCTTCTTTATTTTTCTTTCGTTGGTTACTTGTTGTATTAGATTTGTTATTACTACTATTACTATTATTATTATTATTGATCAATTTAATGGAAAGGATTGGACCAAAATCTTCACATAATTCATTTAATTCTTGTAAAGTGACATCAGGATTAATATTACCAATGAAAATATTACCAGGATGTTTTAATGCGTGGTTATTAAAACTTATTGACCATTTATCTATTACTCCCGTATTTGTATTGTCTTCATCGTTATATCTTTCCAAGATGCCAGTAACATCATCTAGAAGAGAATCTAATTGTAGCTTATTTTGGAATTGACATTGTAAAACTGTTTGGTATAGAGGCTTCATATCTTTAGTTTCCTTGGTTTCTGTTTCATCCTCATCATTATACGATTTCTTATAATCTATACAAGCCGACTCAAAAGTGTAATTATTATTCTTAATCAAATAATGTCTCTTATCATCGGGCAAAAATTCAAAACTTTCAATATATGTTGGATTAATTATACAACCTTTATTTTCAGTGAGTAACAGAGTCAATTCGTTAATCACTGTATCAACTCTTTTATCTTTATTGTCATCATTATCATTATTTTCATTATTATTATTATTGTCATTGTCATGTGGATTAATCACCCATTTGATTCTTATAGTAAGCACATTTGTATTGGCTAGTAGCTCCAATTGTAAACTAACCCCATTAGTCTTATTATCATTATTATCATTATTATTATTATTATTATTATTACTACTACTGTTCATACTGTTATTATTAATATTTTCATCATCATTACTAGTAGTGTCACAACTTTCCTTCTGAATTTGTGACATTTGTAATGTTGAAAGGAAATGCGACTGTTTACTTCTTGCTACTTGTGACAGATATAATGTTTAGATTACAGTGTTCCATACACTTTTCGAGTAGAAAACTATGTGATATACTTTATATATATCTGATGTCAAGTTTATAGTCAAGTTTAAGGGAATAACTAATGTGATGGGACAGCTCGGATATCTTGGTTGGGATTTAATTAACCCGATCGGGTATATATGTCAGACAATAATAAGTTATCTAATAATTGCAAAGTAAATAACGCACAGCAAAATATAAGAATAATAATAAGGGGAAGAGAGGAAATCTGCTTTTGAAGATAATAGGATCTGAGAAAAATATTCTGGCCTGGGATAATATAATCTTAAGAAGTATAGGGTCATTTTCGAGTTAGTTATTACGACGCAGGGAAACTGGGAAGGATATTGGACCAATGCTTATAAAAAGAGTGATTTTGTGCTAGGCTACTATTGCTAGCCTTGGGATCGGTCCATAGAATCTTCAGTATGTTTTAATCTGAATGACAGTAATTTATTATTCGTCTTAGTAAATCTTCCTCGCTTTTAGCCAGGAATGGCAAGGTGAAAAAAAAAGGAGCCGCCTGCTTCTTATTTGCCAGTTAATCGACACACATTCATGTTGTCATTGGCCTAAAAGGGTATAGATATTGCCTAATGGGAGGACAACTGATCGTACCTTCTCACATAGACATAACTGTCCAATGGTACTGATTTCCTAATTGGGACGGTTCTAAATATCTGTTGCTCGGACGAATTACCGCATTGGGCAACCGCGTCATATGGCACCACATTACCGTTTTGGGTAGAAATGAAATACTATTAGGTTACTGTAATAACGATTCCAAATCGGGAAAAAATCGGCTGAGGGATTTCTCGAGGTCTATTTCCCTAGGGTTTGGCCAAACCCTAGGGTTTCTTTCCATTACTGAGATTTAAATTAGGGCTTTACGTAAAAGGTGATAAACCGGAATAATTTTGACATCACGTGACCCAGTGGCGAAAAAAAAAATAATAATAGAGTGAAATTTCAATATAGTGAGGAAACCTTTAATAAGTGATACAATTTCGCAAATATCGAAGAGTTAAAATGTAGAGGGTTGAAGGATTGAAACATATTGAAGACAATTGGGTATTTAAATATCATATTTGAGAGAGAATATCCAAAAAAACCGTAAAATAGAAGAAGAAATAATGTTTTTAACTAGAAGTGAATATGACCGTGGGGTGAGTACCTTTTCTCCAGAAGGGAGATTATTTCAAGTGGAATATTCTTTAGAAGCTATTAAATTAGGTTCCACCGCCATAGGGATCGCCACAAGTGAAGGTGTTGTCCTTGGTGTGGAAAAGAGAGCTACATCACCACTATTAGAGTCTGATTCTATCGAGAAAATAGTAGAAATTGACAAACATATTGGTTGTGCCATGAGTGGGTTAACTGCTGATGCCAGGTCCATGATAGAACATGCAAGAGCTACAGCAGTGACACATGATTTATATTATGATGAACAAATTAAAGTAGAGACATTGACTCAATCAGTATGTGATTTGGCTTTAAGGTTCGGGGAAGGGGCCTCTGGTGAAGAAAGATTAATGTCGAGACCATTTGGGGTCGCTTTATTAATTGCAGGTCATGATGAAGATGACGGGTATCAATTGTATCATGCTGAACCTTCTGGTACCTTCTATCGTTATAATGCTAAAGCTATTGGGTCTGGTTCAGAAGGTGCTCAAACAGAATTACAAAATGAATGGCATTCTTCTTTATCATTACGTGATGCAGAATTATTAGTATTGAAAATCCTAAAACAAGTTATGGAAGAGAAATTAGATGAAAATAATGCTCGATTGAGTTGTATTACAAAGGAAAATGGGTTCCAAATATATGATAACGAAAAGACTGCAGAAATAATTAAAGAATTAAAAGAAAAGGAGGCCCAAGAAAGTACTGAACGTGATAACGTTAATAAGGAGGAACAAGATGTTGAAATGTCCACATGAAATTAAAGAAAACAAAAACTAGAATGGAAGGACCTAAATATTTTATGAAAATTAATATATGTATAGTATATATGTATTTAGTTAGTCACGGCAGTAAATTCAGGTTATTAGGCATTAAATCAAAGCGTCCTCTAGAGTTCTTCCTCTTTTCAATCTGCTAAATGTGAATATTCAGGAACTTCTTTCAGTTTGGTGTTAAAAAACTTCTCTAATCGGTTAGCATATTTGAAATAGGATGTATTCTCACCGTTATAAAGTCGACAATTATTACAAATTAGTTTCACATCATAAACGAATTCTTCCATCTTCTCGTATTTATTATTATCCAATTTAACCTCCATTGTACTTAAATCCATGGGTTCTTTAATAAAATCATAATAATCTGGTACTTCATCTCGATTAACAGGTTGTAAGAAGGGCCATGCAGCTGCATGATTTTGTAACTCAGTCAAAATATTTTGCATAACAGCATGGTGTGGACCTCGTTTGGGTCTTTGTGCCAATTCATCCATTTCTGGTGTCCAACCAGCTTCTTTCAACCCTGGAATACTCATCGGATCAATGGGGTTAATATTATCTAAATCTTTAAATTGCTCTAACCCAGGCCTTACAATGTGTGATCTTGAAATGGTTCTAATCTTTCGTCTTAATGCAGCTTCTTGTAATAATAAAATCTTAGCGGCATCCAAATACCGTATCTTTGGTAACATACTACATTGCATCAATGTACCACCTTCATAATCTTTAATATACCCCATCCATGTGGTCTTCTCTAAAGTGACTTCTTTAGTGAAACCTTGTTTCTTGAAATACCCAATAGCATAGTTATCTGCATAGGTTAAAAAATATTTGATGGGACTCGTGTTTCGTACATAATCCTTTAGATGGTTCATTAGATGAGCTCCATACCCACGAACTTGTTCAGTAGATGAAATAGCACAAAAGACGATTTCAGCAAATTCCCTAGAGTCAAAGGGTCTATACGTTATCCCACCCACCACTGTTAAGGGTTTCCTTATCACAGCCATTGACAAATGACTTCTATCATATACTAAACGGGCAATATATTCTTTGGGCATCTTTGGTAGTTGTTTCTGGAAGATATTTTTCAATCCAGTAAGAACCATTAAATTTTCCTTTGTATTATCATTATTCACCACTCTAAACTCAATTTTACCTTCCTTCTCTTCAATTACACTCGCCCTTTCTGTAAATTTATATTCTATACCATCAAATTCAAATTTGACGGTCCCCTTAGATTCATCATCTATTACCGTCTTATCATTAATCGTCTCAGTTTCAACCATCTGTTTATTTTCACTGGTTTCGTTAGTTGTAGCCTCCTGTACTCCAGGTTTTGTCTCTTCAGTTGCAGTAACAGTTTCAGATGGAGATATATCATTACTTATTTTCGTATCCGCACCTTCCTTCGGTATTTCGCTTGCGATATCATTTGTAGTCACTATCTCGTCCTCAGTTTTAACTTTTTTAGTATCTGGTTCCCCAGGGACAACAGCAATCTCGGTCTTTCTTTTAAAAACCATCGTATTATATATATGCTAAGGGTATACAGATAGTTTCGTCCAAAAAGGCTTGCTCCTGGGTTATATATTGGAACTTTTACTCAATACCTTCATCAGTTTGTTTACATCATCAATTTCTAAATTTTGTTCAACTTTTCTTAGTTTTTCGAGATTTCGTAAAGTGAACTTTGAAATTGATGATAGAAGATTAAAATATGCAGAAATTAATATTAATACATTATCTGAAAGTATATAAAAGCTATTTGTTTTCATTCAGTATTACCAGAAATTTCCTCTATAGCATCATCACTTTCATCTAGAAATTCCCCCTCTTCTGCTTTGGCATGTTCTTCTAAAGTGAGATCATCTAATTCATCCAATAATTCATCTACATCGATATCCGGGGCATCTGAATCTTCAACTCCACTCTCATCACCTTCATCATTAGAACCTTGTTCATCTTCATCATTATCACTACCTGCCTTATAAATGTTAACATTTTGTCTCAATTCTTTATCTTCCTCCAATTCTTGCAAGAACAGTTCATAATCTCTCTCTGCACGTTCTATATCTTGCTTTTGAGCTCTAGATCCACCGCCATGAGATCCAGTATGGACAGCCATTTCATTATATTCTTTGGCCATTCTTCTTAATTTCCAATTTCTGTTCTTCTTATTCTTCTTTTTCATATATAATTTCTTCACTAAGACAACATCTGGGATTTGATCATATTCTAATTCATCAAACAGATCAGAATTATAATTTGAATTAGCAATGAAATAGCCCATCACTGAATCACCTGCATGAAGAATAGCACCTAAATGAGACCTGATATAATATTCTTGATCATTACTCCCTAGATCAGATGCACGAGCCACTGTGATATCTGCAAGAACTTTATTACCAACTACAGTCCCCGTTGCCTCCACATCAAGGACAATAAATTCCACTAATTGAGATGCATCAGCCAATGAAGGGAATGGCGTTCTCCAAAATGTTTGTGCTGACATCTCAGCAGTTTGTAAAGTGTTTGGATCCATAAATTGTACAGTGTTTGAAATCTTGGAACATATGACAAAACGAGAGATATGTCCCAATGATTTAGCAATTTTCTTTGGTAATACCACTAAATCATCTTTACAAATAGGGACAATTTCCACAGAATAAGTAAACTTGTAAGTGGAAATATCAGAATGGGTATCTTTTGAGATTAGTTCCTTTGAATTCTTATATTTGATGGGGACATATGAATTTAAGAAATCTACCATCTTTATAGCATGGTTTTTCTGGCCATAAAAGAAATCTAAACCATCTTTAGCTTCTTCAATGGAGACCGTATCAGTATGAGCTTTATTTTTCAGGATTAATTGTTCTAAATAAAGGAATGTTCTCTTATGAGGTACTTTTTGTCTAATTTGAACCTTTGCGGTCCATGTATTAGCAGTGAAAGATTTCGCACAATCTGGACATTGCATAGCATGAACCATATATTCCACTTGAAATGTTTGTTGGATTACTACATTCATCATTGCTTCCCCCTGAACGGTAATTTTCACTTTAATTCTTCTTGAATGAGGTTCGGTCCAAATAAATGAAGCATCAACTAATCTAACTTTATTCAACCCCTTTAATCTTTTAAGACATAAAGCTAATAATTCACGAGACTCTAACTGGGCTCTAATCCATTGACCTGGAGGTTGTAAAAACCGTTCACAGTCTCTACAAAAATGTACTGTGGCTTCCTTGGGGATATCCTCAGTAATATCCACTTTAGTCTTGATACAGTCGGTACACATGACCAAACCAGTAGACCCATCGATAGGAGTCCCACACTCACAACATAATAACGTAGCCACTCTTGACATTTTGACTGATAATATCACTTCTTGGGGATCTATCTTGTGGCAAATACAGTAGGTATATGTAAAGCTCTTCTTAAATGGGAATTTTTCACTTGATGAGTGGGAATTTTTATTATGTAATGAAAAAAAAAACTCTATGAAAAATTTGATCGATGCCACAAATTCAATGAAAAGTATTATTTGACAGTAGTAGTACTAAGGATGATGAGGGAGTTGCGGTTTATTTCTTGTTCTTGGATTTCTTGGATTGAAACAACAGTCCCATGGTCTTTTTCTTTGTCTGTTTGTGTTTTGAGTAACGATCATCATCGTCATCGTCATCGTCACTAGAATTACTACTAGTGGCGACAGGAGAAGGACTAGCATGATTGGATTTTCGTTTGGCAGTGATATCCTTCCTCATCTTCCTTTTCAATGCTACCATGGCCTTTGTATCGTCTTTTGCAATTCTATGTATATTATTTCTTACATAACTGTTTTGTTGTGGCCCGTTGGATTGTTTATATTGTCTCTTCTTTGCCAAAGACGAGACTTTCTTATCAGATTTAATAAATTCACCAATGGTATGGATGTCTGTATGAGATGTCGTTGCATCTTGCTCTCCATCCATGTTTAATCCTGAACCCACTTGTATCACCGGTAATTGGAAGAAATCCATTTGACTATGTTTTAATTCATCATTTTCATTTGGGATCTTTTCTCCCTCATTTGGTTGTATCCAAGAGGTTACTCTAGAAGATTGATTGAACAACGATAATTGAATCCTCGCTTGCAAATCTAGTTTCTCTTGAATCTCCTTAGCTTTACTCATCTCTCCGTACGTCTTTGGTACTGTTATGGGTTATTTTTTTTGGAAGTTACTCATCTCATCGCACTTTCTTTGCTTCTTGATAATTTTTTTTTAATTTAATTATTTAATTTCCAGACTCTATAAAGAATTTAATATATGGTGTACGTATACACAAAGAGAGTTTTATCGAAGGGATTTACCTCTTTCTCTTTGTTTAGCTCTTCTTTCACCGAATCCTTCCTTTTCCATCATCATAATGGCTTCTCTCTTAGCTCTTGTCACTTTATTTAATGATTTCTTAATCACTGCGGTATCATAAATTTGTTCAAATTCATTCATTTTGGTGCCAATTCTATCTTCAATGGCAATGATACGATTAACATCCTTTGGTGTGACAAACGATAAAGAATCACCAGTCTTCCCAGCACGTGCAGTTCTCCCTGATCTATGAATGAAGGTGTCTGGATCCATGGGGATATCATAATTAATTACCATTTCGACTTGTGGGATATCAAGACCTCTTGATGCGACATCTGTAGCAATTAATACTCTAGCCACATTGGCTCTAAATCTATGTAATGAATTTGTTCTCTCTTGTTGTGGCATTTGTGAATGCAATGATGTGACTCTAATGTCCAATTTATATAAAGTTCTTCTTAACATTTCTACGATATGAGTTCTATTAGCAAATATTATTATTGTGGAGTCATTATACTTTTCTGATGTTATAATATGATATAAATATGCTTCTTTCACATGTTCTGGAATCATAATATAATATAGGGATAATGTGGTGGGGATCACTTTATTCCCATCAATTTTATCATTATTGTTATCTCCTAATTGTTCCATTTCATAAGTGAAAAATTGGGTTTCATTATCATTATTTGATAATGATTTAACTTGATCTGTGATAGTGGCAGTGAATAAAAGAGTTTGTCTCTTATCCTTTGCAGGTAAATTAGATATAATTGTTTGTAAATCGGGGCCAAATGTCTCGGTTAATAAGAAATCCGCTTCATCTAATACTAAAAATTTCAATCTTTGTAATGATGTTACAAGATTTGTTGTATTTGGATCATCATTCATAATATGATGTGCTAATCTCCCCGGGGTGGCGATAATGAAATGAGGTTTTGAAGATAATTCAATGGATTGTTTAATATAATTTCCACCCCCGACAATTAAAGAGACTCTAATATTCATTTGTGAACCCAATGCGATGAATTGTTCAGCAATTTGGTGTGCCAATTCTCTTGTTGGAGTCAAGACAAGACCATATAGTCCCATGGGATCCTTGGACCACTGAGATAACATTGGTGCAGCAAATGCAATGGTTTTACCGGACCCTGTCTTGGCACCACCAATACAATTCTTCTTTTCTGATAATATTGGTGGAATACAATTTTTTTGAATATCTGTAGGTTTAGTGATCTTCATGGCATGAAGGGAGTCAACCAACCAGTTTGGTAGACCCAGTTGTTTAAAGTTAGACATGTTGTGTTGGTGGTGTGGTGTGGTGTGGTCTTTGGCCTGAATATGTACCATAATATATCATGAGATGAGATGAGATGAGCTTATACCATTCCTCTAGGTGAAAAATTTCATGATCTCTAGGGTTGTGGGAAAGGAACCCTACCAACCCTAATATATCTCGACAACACTGCTGCCTTTCCCAACACACTTGCCCTAACGCCAGCCCTATTCATTATGTCCGGTGCCCTGCCCCTTTTCGGCAACAGTCTGTTTTTTCCCACCCTTCTTTTATTACAATTATATTATATTGCATTTTCCCTCTCACCCAAAAATTTTAACGCCGTTTTGCGTTTCTTTTGACCCCGCGCCGTGCAAAAGAACAAGATACGCACGCTTAGAATGTGCTGGAATTTATCCTAGAGAGGTACTTAGTAAGTGGGAAACAGGTAATATCAACCTTGTAATCAGACAGTGTGCTACTTAGTAACAAGAGTCCGCTGTCACCATCACTATCACTATCACTATCACCTCACCCCCCCTCCACTCGCAACTCCTATTAAGCCCGTACTCGATTCTTGTCTTGGAGAATGGCGCGTTGTCGCCACGGTGTTTGGTGCTGCGAAGTATCTCTCGTTGGGATTTTCGCATAATTTTCCTGTGATCTCTTCTTGTTTCCCACCGCTGCTGCTGCTGCTGCTGCTGACATCCACCACTGTGGGAAATATGGTTCTGAACAGTTTACATGGGGCAGATTGAAAACTGTGTTTTCTTGTACGTGCAGTTCCTTCATAGGGGCGGTGTTATAGGGGCAGTCTGCCAATATTCGCCATCCCATTATTATACTATTATCTATTATTAAATTCGACTGATTACTAGTGGGTTTTGATGCTTGCTGGTTGGAAATTTCAATGGAAACTTATATATATATATATATATATATATATCCTATACGGTTTATCTTTTCCAGTAGTATTCTCTCTTGATCTTGTCAATTCCTATTCCTTCTCAAATAAGAATAAAACACAACACCCCCCCACACACACTCACTCTCATTCAAATATGTCTCAAGAAGCTGTCGCTGATTTCGGTTTAATTGGTCTTGCCGTTATGGGCCAAAATTTAATCTTAAATGTCGCTGATCATGGTTACACTGTCTGTGCTTATAACAGAACAGTATCAAAAGTGGACCATTTCTTAGCTAATGAAGCAAAGGGTAAATCAATCGTCGGTGCCACTTCCATCGAAGATTTCATTAAGAAATTAAAGAGACCAAGAAAGATTATGTTATTAGTAAAAGCTGGTAAACCAGTCGATTATTTAATCGCTGATTTATTACCACACTTAGAAAAGGGTGATATCATCATCGATGGTGGTAATTCCCATTTCCCAGATTCAAACAGAAGATACCAAGAATTAACTGAAAAGGGTATTCTTTTCGTCGGTTCCGGTGTCTCTGGTGGTGAAGATGGGGCTCGTTATGGTCCTTCTTTAATGCCAGGTGGTGCTGAAGAAGCTTGGCCACACATTAAGGAAATCTTCCAAGCCATCTCCGCCAAATCTGATGGTGAACCATGTTGTGACTGGGTCGGTCCTGCTGGGGCTGGTCATTATGTTAAGATGGTCCACAACGGTATCGAATACGGTGACATGCAATTGATTTGTGAAGCTTATGATATCATGAAACGTATTGGTGGCTTCACCGATAAAGAAATCTCCGATGTCTTCGCCACTTGGAATAAAGGTGTCTTAGACTCATTCTTAATCGAAATCACTAGAGATATCTTAGCTTTCAACGATAAGGATGGTAAACCATTAGTCGAAAAGATCCTTGATACTGCTGGTCAAAAGGGTACTGGTAAATGGACTGCCATTAACGCTTTAGATTTAGGTATGCCAGTCACTTTAATTGGTGAAGCCGTCTTTGCTCGTTGTTTATCCGCTTTAAAGGATGAAAGAACTTTAGCTTCAAAACATTTATCTGGTCCAGAAATCCCACAAGGTATCGTTAAGGACAAGAAACAATTCGTCGACGATTTAGAACAAGCTTTATACGCTTCCAAGATTATTTCTTACGCTCAAGGTTTCATGTTAATTAGAGAAGCTGCCAAGACTTACGGTTGGAAATTAAACAACCCAGCCATTGCCTTAATGTGGAGAGGTGGTTGTATCATTAGATCTGTCTTCTTAGGTGAAATCACTAAAGCTTACAGAGAAAACCCAGATCTTGAAAACTTATTATTAAACAAATTCTTCGCTGATGCCGTTACTAAGGCTCAAATCGGTTGGAGAAAGACCATTGGTCTTGCTACCACTTACGGTATCCCAACCCCAACTTTCTCCACTGCTTTAGCCTTCTACGATGGTTACAGATCCGAAAGATTACCAGCTAACTTATTACAAGCTCAAAGAGATTACTTCGGTGCTCATACTTTCAGAGTCTTACCAAGTGAAGCTTGTGAAACTTTACCATTAGACAAAGATATTCATATTAACTGGACTGGTCATGGTGGTAACGTCTCTTCTTCCACTTATGACGCTTGAAGAGTGTGGGTTTATATTAATAACAAAGATATAATTTTTATATAGTGTTCTGCACCATCTTTTTTATTTTATGATTGATGCTTTTTTTAATTTAATTACGTCTTACTATTTTTCAAATCAATTCCTCCTTTACATGACAGGGAAGTTAACCAAATGTAATGGTATTAAAATAGAATATATATATAGATAGTTTATAAAGTATCATGATAATTTTTTATTTACATGTTAAAAAATTTCTTAGAAATCTCATAAGTGGATATCATAATGGCACAACTGGGGGCAATCTTCACTACACGAGCACCTATCCCAGTGTATAAGGACCCTAAACCTTCCTTTTGACGTATTATATTTAAATATTTAAACATATTACGGCGTGCCATCCGAGTGGAAGAGGAAGCCGTGGTAGAAGAAGAAGAAGATGATGCCGTATCATTACCATTAATCATAGAAATTTGTAATCTTGTCTTACCTACATCAAACGGATGTGTCACTATAGCAGCAATCATCCCACTGATAGACCCACTAATAAAACTGTTCATAAAATGGATCCAATTTTGTTCCTTCACATTATTTATCCATAATTTCCTCTTGCAAAATTCATAAGACCCCCAATATATGGCACTAAAGGGTACATCTCGCCATAAAGTAATGGTAAGACCTTTGAAAAGAGCTCGATTCAACCCATATTTGTAAACTTCCATCTTAGTATCTTTAATCAACTCTTTAAACATTCGTGTAGAGGTAACATATTTTTGTGATCTAGGTATACTTTGAAATTTGGTCTTAATTAATTCAATGGGTGCCACCGTCGTAGCAGCAATGACCCGAGCCATAGCACCGCATACCAAGGGGTTCAGTATGGGGAATTGTGATTTGATAGGTGATCTATCTCTAATATATTCATACCCAGTGTAATATACAATATTTGCAGGTATAGACATGAATAATGTCAATGAGATCCCACGCCATAATGTACTTGAACCCTCATTTCTGGCAATCTTAAGGAAGGCATCCCATGTACCATCAAATCGGAGAGCACTTCTATTACATTTCAAATCTGCAAAACAGGAACTTTCCCAAAACAATTCTTTCTTTAACGGTTGTGACATGGAGCTTGTAGGTTTTTGTAATTTGGATACAGGAATCTTATTTAATGTGGTATTTCTTTTATTCGGGGAAGACCCAATTGTTGAAGCAGCCCGTACATCCAAGACAGGTTCACATACACATTCTGGTAACATACCTTGTTGTTGTAACCTGATTCGCACCACATCCATGGGGGTTAACATTATGGACGTTAATAGGGACCCCGTGGTTGCACTCATCATACGTTCTGTGAGTGTCAGTAGTCTTTCATCCTGGCCCATTGTATCTTTTATAAATAGTATCGATGGTGTTTTTAGTTGCCAATAACTACCCTATAAAACCAATCTTTTTCACTTTTATTTTATATAAAATTCAAAACGCTGATAATAGATTAGCTATAATAAGATCCTATTATCTGGCAGAATAAGGATTTGGATTATCTCTTCCTCTCCTTGTTCCCAGAATTTTCCCTTTCTTTAAAAAGTGGGTGTAGCCATTTATGATTAATCATTCAAAAGTGTCATTAAATTTGCGATGCCTTTTTTCTTCTTTCTGAAATTTCAAACTGTGGATGTCAAAATAAAGAACGGTGTCACAATTTCGGATAAGAATATATTGCATTTATAATTGTATTTGTGTATGTAAATTTTGGTGATTATAAACCTTATATGTTGTTAATAAATGTCCTATCTTAACCGTTGCTTCTTCAATTTGTTACTTGCATCTGTGATACGCTTACCCATGTTGATCTTTGTCCTCGTGTTGTTGATATTGGCTGCAAAATCACTGGGGAAAAAGTCTGTCAAGGTCATTTGTCTAGAATGACCCTGTTGCTTACGCTTATTAATGTCCCTAATTAATGGAATCAAAACCTCATCTGTCTTTTCCCATGACCATCCAATCCGTCCTTGTAAGAACTGTCTTAACATATCCAAATCAGGTACCGACCACCGGAATGGGGTCTTGTCATGATCCACTTCTGGGTTAATGTATGCATCAATAACCATGGCGTTAGGAAAATCAGAATCTAACACAACTTCATTATGTACCAGTTTCTTTCTCAAATCTCTATGGAATTTATCTTCTTTCTTCAATTTATCTTTATCAAACTGTCCTTCTTCGTACCATTTCTTGAAACTTGCTAAATCCTTAAATTCAGCTAGAACTTCCATACTGGAGACAGGACCCATACTCTTAATCCCAGTAGTATAATCACTACCCAATAATAACGCTAATTCAATCATTTGTTCCCTATCAATACCTAATTTTTCTTTTATCGCACTAGAATCATAAAATTCTACATATTTCTTATCTTGGAATAGATTTTTATAAATCTTTGTACCACCAAATAAAAACACATCACTATCATCTGTAATAATTCCATCCACTAATTTCAACTTTAATAATTCAGCACATTGTGCTTCTGCCTCCATGGGAGCTGTAATAAAGGGAATACCAAATCGAGATAACAACTCCTGCACTTCAGAAACCATCTCTGGGGTTACTTCATCAGCATCCCTTTTGTCTCGTGTCTGATGTTCAAATAAATCATCTTCGATGAATGCATTGTCTGCAAGTCTATCATTAGTGTCTTTTTGAGTCTCTGTATTATAACTGCCTAATAATTCCTGATTCTTGAACACTTCAAAATCACTGGTCTCCTTTCTGATATCCTCTACTAGATTTTTTTCCTCATCAGGCATAAACTCATAATTGAATACCATTGGCTTATTTATTGGAATTGGATGTTCTTTAAGGGTATCTTTACCGCTGACGTCGTCATTATGTGGTTGAAGATTCTTAGCAATTTCGTTTTTCTGTTCAGTCGAAACGACTTCTTCGCTCCCGCTAATATCAATATGTTCCGGAACCCTTTTATTTGAACCATTAACTTCTACGATACTAATCTCTGATTCATTATCAATGTTCTCCTCATTAACAGAATGATGTGTTCGGTCATTTTCTTTGATTATTTCCTCTGCATTCAAAAATCCATTCAATAATTGATACCCCTCGGTATCACCAGTTGGAGGTTTATCTTTCTTGTCATCCACAAAGGTTGCTTGGCTATAAATATCTTTCATATCCTGTGATCCTGACGAAAACCAAGATGGCATTGCTGGAATTTCACGCTTTTCTTGAGGTGCCGATTTCTCACTGGGTAAACTAACATTTGTAGAAGATCTCTCCGGTTGAAACCCAAATAGTAGAGATGTTGTATTCATGGCAGGCAATTTCTTAAGAATAAAATTGAGATCTTGAGCACCCATGGTGTCATTATTTGCTATATTTGCCAGATTTAAGGAATTCTGAATATTTTTAGGTTCGGGGAGTATTGTCTTTTGCTTTAATGACTTTTCAATCTTCTCTTGTGCCTTTTGATTCTCTGCTTTCTTCTGTTCTACTTCCACCTTTAATTTTTGCTGTCTCTCA
>JAJLXW010000440.1:2802-13534 GCA_030571515.1 Monosporozyma aquatica
AACCAATCTAGTACATCTTGTAGTACTAACAGTTTTGGAATGTAATATATAAAGGCAATAGATTTAGTTGTTAAATCTTATTGCTGTGTAAATTAAATAAGGATATATAATAAAGAGAACATACAAAACAAATAAGAATGTCTTCTATGAATGTATCAACTCGTACCACTATGATGAACGTGGACTATACCCGGAACCTGCAACAACAAAACAAACGCTCTTTGTACAAAAATGGTACTGGCATCGTCTATTGCCCAGGGATATCTCATATTTAAGATATCTTAAATCTCAGATTTATAAGGGATAGGAAAAAAAAATTAAAAAAAACAGTATTTAAGTAAGAAGCGACCCATAAGGAGAGGATGAAGCAAGAACATAATGATGATATGTTAAAACAGATAGGGAGGTAACGTCAATTAAAAAATCACAAGATGGGTATTCCTAGTAATAAAATACTACACAAAGATTTGATTAAGTTAATTAAGGAAAAATGTATTCCTCCCTTATTACCAAAATTCCATAAAGGGCAGTCGGGTGGTAGAGTCTGTATAATAGGAGGTTGTGAAGACTATACTGGCGCTCCATATTTCAGTGCCAATGCTACAGCTTTAATGGGGTGTGATTTAACTCATGTCATATGTGAACAAAATGCTGCTACTGTGATTAAATCATATTCTCCAAATTTGATGGTACATCCTTATTTAGTAGATAGTGGTACATTTAAGCGATTTTATAAAGATAAGCAAACAGAAGATATTATAGAAGTTAATTTTAATAAGATAAAAGGTTTGTTGCAAAGAATCCATGCTATTGTCATTGGTCCTGGTCTGGGTCGGGATGAAATGATGTTAAATACTGTGAAAGATATTATAAGATTTATTTTAGAGGAACATGAAGGTAAGATTCCAATTGTTTTAGATGCAGATGCATTATTTTTATTGGGTAAAGATAAAGAAGTTCAAGATTTATTGATTAAATTTCCTGAAGGTAGAATTATATTAACACCCAATGTTGTTGAATTCAAGAGGTTATATGATACCCTAGTGGATGAATCAACGTCTAGCAAAGAAAAAGATAATGAGTCCCAGGGATCGGAGATTGCTGAAAAATTAAAATGTATAGTGGTAGAAAAGGGGAATGATGATAAAATTTTTGGATCTAATGGCACTGTTCTAATAAATAAACAACCAGGTTCCAATAAAAGAGTTGGTGGACAAGGTGACACATTAACTGGTACAATTGCATGTTTCTTAGCGTTCAGTCGTGCTATGTATGATTTTAAGATTGTTAATGAAAATAAGGAAGATAAAAATGAAGAAGTTTTACAATGGATTGATTATGCAATGTTAAGTTGTTACGGTGGTTGTTGTATTACGAGGGAATGTTCTAGACTTGCCTTTAAGGAAAAGAAACGTGCCATGCAAACCACTGACTTAAATGATCGTGTGGGTGAAGTATACGACACTTTGTTTGGATGATGTTTTGATCTATGGAAAGAAATATTACTACTCACTACTTGTCAGCTATCATTTACTGTAATCCAACTCTTATTCAGAAACATATATATAATGATAGGAATTACCGTATAATAAAGAAAAAGTAATTTTTAATTAACTGAATGATACGTCGAGGGTCAAACAAGCAATACCATATTTTATTTGTGGCTTTTTCTTTAAGCACGAAACAGTGTATAATTGTTTTAATCCATTTCTAACTAGCATACATTTTGTGTATGGAGATTTTATTACGATGAATAGTTATAGAATTCAGTGAGGAATTTCACAATATGTATGGATATAACATACGATGGATTCAAATAGATAAATTTATACTTCGTTTGACGTATGCTTAAGAAAACATTATTTAACTTATTTTGTTTTATGTGTTTTTAACCTCTGTCGCATCTTGGTTCTAAAATATTGACAGGAACGGGATATCCCGGCATAGATGCCGGCATTGTGCGGGTAATACCTTGTTACTACGCCTAATTGAATTAAGTTAATCTCTAGTTCAGAATGGAAAATAAAGTGTAGATGTCCCGGCAACTTCCTCCTCCCCAGAAAGTAAGAAAACGGTACAGAATCATTTTCGACCTCATAGACCCAAACACCCGCGGGTTCCACTATCCATGCGGGCACAACACCCACACATCCGGAGCTGGAAATATCTCCTTTCAGTCATTTTTAAACACACAGTGATTGTGGTGGTGGTGGTGGCCAGCTGGCAGAGCAAAGACCCTTCACTATTTTCAGGCCACATTTGCTACCGTGATCCCACTATGTCCATCATCTGATAATGTAATTGAGGGTTTTCCTAGGTGATCTCTGTCTGCTCTCCCTCTCTATCTTTTTTTTTCTATTTTTTTCTACCTTCTTCCTAGAGACAGAAAGAGATTTCTGTCTCACAATTGATTATTTCTAACTGTGAAGGCAAAAAAAACAACATTATTACCACTATTATTACTCTCTCTCGCCACTATATATAAACATGGAGAGGGCTCTATTCCCATCGATTTTTTGATTTTTCCTTAAAAGATCTCATTCTTTTCAAACATACCTTGTTTGTAATCCCTTCTTTGTATTTTATATTTCCTTTTAGGTTTTTCTTGCAATTAATAAGAAGGAACCATACATCGAAAGATAAATCATATATTAAAAATGCCAAAGTTAGTTTTAGTTAGACACGGTCAATCCGAATGGAACGAAAAGAACTTATTCACCGGTTGGGTTGATGTTAGATTATCCGCTGTCGGTGAAAAGGAAGCCGCTAGAGCCGGTCAATTATTAAAGGAAAAGAATGTTCACCCAGATATCTTATACACCTCTAAGTTATCTAGAGCTATTCAAACCGCTAACATTGCTTTATCTGAAGCTGACCGTTTATGGATTCCAGTCAAGAGATCCTGGAGATTAAACGAAAGACATTACGGTGCTTTACAAGGTAAGGACAAGGCCGAAACTTTAGAAAAGTACGGTGAAGAAAAATTCACCACTTGGAGAAGATCTTTCGATGTCCCACCACCAGTTATTGAAGATGACTCTAAATTCTCTCAAAAGAATGATGTCAGATACAAGGATGTCGATCCAAATGTTTTACCACAAACTGAATCTTTAGCTTTAGTTATTGACAGATTATTACCATACTGGCAAGATGTTATTGCTAAGGACTTATTAGATGGTAAGACCGTTATGATCGCTGCCCACGGTAACTCCTTAAGAGCTTTAGTTAAGCACTTAGAAGGTATCTCTGATGCTGATATCGCCAAGTTAAACATCCCAACCGGTATCCCATTAGTTTTCGAATTAGATGAAAACTTAAAGCCATCTAAGCCATCTTACTACTTAGACCCAGAAGCTGCTGCTGCTGGTGCCGCTGCTGTTGCTAACCAAGGTAAGAAATAAACTTGACAAAAACTTTTTAGACCTCTAATTTGCTTTTTTTTATTTTCTAGTTTTATTTCATTTTTATCCTTCTTTAGTTAAACTCGACAGTGTAGATTGTCCATTTTTTATGTGAATGGTTTTGATATATAATGTTATAATGAATACTTTATATTATAAATCTTTTATATACAATTCAAAAAATAATGATTTCTTTTTTGATCAAATATGTATGATCTTCTTCTTGTTTTATATTTCTTTTAACGAGCCTACAGTCCTCTGGAATTTTATATATGTACGCTGTTGTATTCAAGATGATTTTTTATCGTGTACTATGCTTCATTTTTTCGCGCTAGACTCTTTTTAAAAACCATTACCAAACATAGGAAATAGATTTATTAGCTTGAAAATGTAGACATACAGTTATTAATAACTTTCAAGATGATACACCATATCCCCTAATACACTTTATGAGATTATTTGATGAACAATTATGTATATTATTTTTCTGGAGTCTAGCGGAAATATAATAAAAAAGGCTATATCTTCCAGCGGTTTAGATAAAAAGTGATTGTCCACTGTAATTTGAGAAACCTTCCATCATTATAAATTGGACTAAATGGCAAATCGATTAAAATAGTTAAAATTAACAGTGAAGCTAAGCAGGGATAAGTATATTTTAACTGGGAATTAGCATGATATAAAATGGAGGGAATATTATTATTGTAAGCTCGACACTGTAGAAACACCAAGAAGTATTAGTAAATTGAAGAACATGTCATTTTAATTACCTAACTGGAACAGAAAAAAGTAATCGAAAAACTAAAGACAATTTTAATCTTGCGAATTTCCTATTTATCATAATTCTCTCTTATATGGTATATGAAGTTTAGCCAAACTTTCTTCCATCATTGTGTTTTCGAGGTTATGAATCCTTTTACATTCCTTAATTTCCAATTGATGGTTACATTTTAATATTAGAAACAACTCTTTTCCCCAAAACAAACTGTGTTTCCCTTAATATAGTCAGCAAAACCAATTTTATTTACCTCCATGGTAACTATAATTTTTATATGTTTGCCGGTAAGTTATATCATCTCTTTAACGAATGGATACCAGAGCTTGAATATATTCATTTAGGATGCCTTCAATTGCCTACCAACTCTAAGTCTTTACTCATCGCTTGCAACATTTTCATTACAGTCTTTATTTTTTCCTGTTTCAACAGCGTCCCCCTTACATGGACATGCCTTTAACTCAAATGAGAGTCCTAATTCAAACAGAATGACAATTTAAGCAAAAAACACATTTTTTTCGAGATTTTTAGCGTGTTAACAAATACACTGAGGTTTGGGCACATATTCTTACCTTAAATAAACAATTGACTAAACTCCACGGCACCATATCAGTCAAAAGAGAATAAAAATTGATCTATAAAAAAACAACTTTTTTTTATCCACAATACTGTAGTATTTGAGAATGAATACTTATACCTCGAATTCACGTGACCAGAAATTAAACGCTGAAAACCCAAAAATAATTTCAAAATATGAAAAATTTCCAGTTAAAGGAAACACCTTTTAATAAACACCTAAATTATAGTTTTATTACTTTTATTACATATATCACTTTGTATTACCTTTGTATATTACATAATCAACAGAAGAATTTTTTTATCTAATATTACTATTTTAACTAGTTATATTTTAAAACCCTATTATCGTACTAAGAAACCCTTACTACAATAATATCTTCAAGAACTAAGACCTCACAGGACGTTTATAGCTTATTGAACACTAAATATCACCCGTTAAGAAGTGGTCCCAAATATTATAAAAATATATTTTTGTAAACAGTCTATTATCTATTTACTGTTCAAACTCACTCACATTTAAAGAGTACTCTACAACAATTTTGCAACATGCTTCTTTCAATGCTAACAATCAAGAAGATATTAACAATAAGATGATGGAGATGATAACTCAATTGTCAAAAGATATGTCTACCATGAAGAAGAAACAGGAGGAAATGGATAAAATTTTTGGTGATAAATCTCACGTAGTTGAAACCCATCATGAAGCCTTAAGCCACAGAATGAATGTCGACGAAGAAAGACAAAAATCTGAAATAGCTAAACAAATGAAACTGAACAGAAAGGGCTACACCTGATGAATGTCTGCTATCTTCGTTGGACATAGTTTGATTCATTATAATGGCAGAGTACAGGAAGTTATTAGATCAAGTTTTAATATAAATGATTCTGGTTTTCTGGATATAAAATATATAGAAATATAAAAGTAAGATAGCATACACAACAGCAGATATAGAATACTCTCTGTGCTATTGCTATTTTATATAAAGTAAAATAATGTAATAAAAATAAACTGGGTGTAAGAAATAAATGGGGTGTAAAAGTAATGGATGTATAAGGAAAGTTTTCCATGTAGGCCAAATGGCTACTCTAGAGTGTATGACACAGAATTTCCATCAGAAACAACAAGAAGAAATCAGATTAAAAGAAAAGGCTGACTATAAACATTTAACCAAATACTAGATGACTTATACACTTTTGTTGTCAAATCTATCCCAGAGAAGATTACTTTCAACAAGGACGTCGACTCTTTCAAGAATGAAGGTAACTTATTCCAGATTGAACAGAAACCAAAGTCACACAATCCGTATTATTGCAAGCACTGCAACTGCGCCAATCGTACTAGGAACCAACATTCCCATTATGGAAAACGTTGCTATTGTATTCGTTGTAACTGTCACAATTGCTCTCGACAACGTCAAAACTTCACCAGTAAACGTCAATCCAAACCATCCAATTTCTCTACTTCTACTTTCAAACCTAAATCCACCAGAATCAACCACATTGGTATTGACATGTTTGACGAGGATGATTTCTCTGATTCTCCTGAAAAAGGACCATATGATGAGTATGAAGACTCTGATACCGAAGAGACTCTCGAGGGGCTTGCTACTATTGAAGATTTTTCCCAGAAAGATCTAAATATGATCCACGACAAGACCAATGTGAGGCAATACTGATCAGACTAAAATTATTTTTGATACTGGTGCAGATGATAACTTCACATACACGCCATCATGGAAAAACACCAATAAAATTACAATAGACAATATCATTATTACCAAATTAAACTCTCGCCAATGTACACCTATTATTGTCACTCCTGCATTTGGCAAGAATCGTATCGTTGATACTCAAATTCAATTAAACATTGCTATTGCTAATCACTCCTTTTTCAATTGGTCCTATCTCATTCCGCTAGAAAAACTCTACATCATTTTAGGTAAACCTCTATTATCCAAACTCCATTACCAACTTTACCCAAACCGTGAATCCATTACAATCAACAATACTCCTATCAGTATTACGAATATCCAACATCTTTCCATTAGCAACCAACAAGTCCTAAGTTTAAAATACCACTCATTACTTCCTTCTCTTAAAGAGAAATACCCTGAGGTATTTTCATCAGATTTTTCTACTACACTAAAACTCGACTATACTGCTCATATTAAACTGGTTAACTTTCCTTACAAGAAGGTCGAACCTAACTTCGCAAGTGGTTCTCTCCGTGAAGCCCTTAACGAATATGTAACTCAATCCCTAGATAATGGTTTATTAGTTCCCATTACTTCTGATGAGTTAGTTGCTGCTAGTCCAGTGTTTCCACATCAACAGTCTGCTGATAAAATTAGAATTATCACTGACTTACGTACGGTCAATGATCACCTCCAATTTACTCCCAGACCTATACCACCAACACAATCTATCTTAGCTGACTTATCTTCTAAAACTATTTTTTCATCCATCGATATTCGTAAAGCTTACCAACAGTTACCCCTTAGTGGTGACAAGATTGGCATTGTAACCGAATCTGGTACCTACCGATTTACCCGCTTACCTTATGGTTTAGTATCTGCTCCCTATTGGTGGGGTGAATTCATCCAAAGTATCACCAACACTATACCAAAACGCCAAGATACAATTATTCGCTACTATTACGATGATATTGTCATTGCTTCCTCAAACTACCACGAACATCACAGTGTATTAAATCAATTCTTCGCAGCTTTATCCAAATCAGGCTTAACAGTTAGTGAAGAGAAACTTCAATTAGCACAATCTTCTGTCCACTTCATTGGTTACCAAATCTCTGAGAACAGATATGCTATTGATCAAGAGAAATTAGCCATCATCGACAATTGGGAATTACCCACAACCAAAGAAGGATTAGAAAAATTTATTGGCTTCGTTAATTACCTTCGAAACTTTATCCCTAACACTTCTGAACTACTTTCCCCATTCTACAATACAGTTCAAACACTCAAGCAGAAACCCCGTATCACTACTTTACCTCCCCAACTATCAACCAATTTTACTACCATTAAGCAATGGATTGCTCGTTCCTTAAAACTCAAGCTATTTAATCCACTTGCTCCTACTGTCATTTACACTGATGCTAGTTTGCTAGGTGCTGCTTCCATGTTATGTCAACCGGAAACTATTAATGGAAAATCATATCTATACCCCATTGCATTTTATTCAGTGAGATTCACTCCCAGTCAACAAAATTATTCCATTATTGAAAGAGAACTTTGTGCTGTACTCCATACATTGGAGAAGGCTCGTCTGTTCTTATCCTCCCTCATTACCATCTTTTCTGATAGCCAAGGAATTGTAAGCATTGGTCGATCCATCAAACCTACTACTAAACGATTGACCAAATTCATTGACTTTCTAAATGGATATAGATTAACATGGAAATATTTACCAGGTGCCAAGAACGTGGTTGCTGACTTCTTAAGTCGTTTTAGTTTATCCAATCAAACATATTGGGAAATATCTGCCTGGGATGCCCATACCACCATTATTGATCTCACCAAATTACATACCTGTAAAGTTCATGCAATTGAAACTGATCAGGATCTCCGTTATACAAATTTCACCAATGACACTCCTACACCTGACACTCCTACACTTGACACCACTAATTCCTCTAATTCAGACCTTATTATTCACACTGATTCGCATGATTCTAATACAACTTCCCCTACTACCACTAGTGCTGATACTGATACAACATCTACCGACAACATGGAACCTGATAACTTCCAATTATATAAACCAACTGATGTCACATGGTCTGATCTAACTAATATCAAACGATCACTAATCGAGAAAGATTCAATTCCCTTCAAATATGAATCAATTCTTAAATATATTACAGGTATTGATTCAACTCTTTACTATGTCAAGGATCATGAATTGCTCGATATCCTTACAGATCATGATTACGCACAAGCTGCTATCCTGTATCATCAACTTCACCATTCATCTCATCGAGCTTTACACCAAATGTTATTTGCTGATCACTACTGGAATCCCGATTATGATATTTTATTACTAGACGTCATTAAACTATGTCAGAAATGTAATGTTTACCAAAGATTCCGTGACTTACCTGTAGAACTACCTAACTTCCAGTAAACTGGTGTCTTTCAAAGATGGCATTTAGATTTTGCTGGACCACTGCCATTAGTTGATGAAAATAGACACTTCATTCTTGCTGCTGACTACACATCAAACCTTATTCTCACATACCCACGCCACAGTCCAGATAGTACTGCCGTTGTCAAGCTTGTTTTTGACATTATTTCTTGAAAGCTAGCAGCCCTGTAGAGGGCTTTACGCACTCACTTGAATGTAGAGAACGGATCTGGTGTATTAAGCAATCTGCAAAGTATATGCTTACTTAATCTATGTATCTTTAAATCTCGACATTTTATTTTATTTTCAATTTTTCCAAAATTTCATTTTAAATGTCAGAGATCACTCCATACGAGAAAATCAACTTCATTTCTATAATCTATATTCCATTGCCATAATAGAATTACCACAATAAAACATTATTATTGTTGGAAAATAATAGTTTATTACTGTCATTTACACTGTAAAATTGGGTAATTCAGTTTTTGAGAGAATATAGTGTGTGGTGTGGGTGTTGTCACACACGCACTTTGTTTCTTCGGAAAAGTGATGAGAATTTTAAAGTTAAAATTATATCTAGATCTAAGATAATAGACTTACATAATTATATATCATGTAGACATAATAGATCAAGAATCTAGTTGCAAGCATGTTAACTATTAAGACGGACGCAGAAGGCTCCGAGTTCCATCAATTATAAGTCTGTAGTAAAATGGATCTTGTTGGAAATAGAACCAATTAAATGATAAGTTCTAGGTGGTAAAGATTATTGTTCATAATACTTTATTTTTCCTCTTCGAAAAAATGAAATTTTCTTGTTAATTTTTTAAAGATTTTAAATCTAAATTAAAAGCAATGAAATATGCTTCTGTATATATTATTCAAATGGATATAATTATATAAGTTGTAGAGTTTTTAATAGACCGATCAAATTAGAATCAAAAATGAATAACATTACTAGTATTTTTCAAGAAAATATAATTATATAAGTTATAGAGCTTTTAATACACCGATCAAATTAGAATTAAACATGAACACTACTACTAGTACTTTTCAAGAGATCTTTATCATAAATGGTAAGTGACTTAATGTGTTACATCTTCCAACAGTAATAATTCAAGGATCAAGGGGATCTTCTTGATGTAATAACAATTAGTTTTGTTCTCTTTTATCTCTATATACAAAGCTAATAGCTTTGATACTATATATCTACAATATAACATAAGATACACTAATATACATAAACTGAGTATCTCTGAAATCCCGGACCTCGATTTTGGTGGAGATCGTGGCGATCTTGGTAATGGCCAAAATCCGACATTTTCTTTTGCGTGGGTATAACTCAACTTACAGACAGTCTACCGGATTGGGAAACTCATATTTTATTTATAAATATTCTCCGAAACTAATTCTCTGGGTGGACGGGTGTTAGTCAGCAGCCCTGGCTTTTTTGGGAGAAATAATGGTAATCACATGTGCCTAATTATCCCATTTATAGCAGAACATATTCTAACAAATGTCAGAGATCGGACTTTTTTATAGGACAATTTTTGGGAACATTTTGGTCGTTATAAGGTGCTACAAGCGTGTTATGATAGTTGGTATAATCTTCAAATGAAGATCAGGTTTCGATCTATCGATTAATACTATCACGGCTAAGAAAGGTTGAATATTGATCAAGTTACAATCGAGTAAAGAAAAACACTATTGTCTTATCCCCAAACAATAACCCCACATCTTTCGAAGAAAATCCCACTTGCAAATCTGAAACGGACCAGCTTTTAAGGCATCGTAAAAGATAGAATAATAGACTAAGTTATTCTGTTTACACTAC
>JAJLXW010000443.1:0-15839 GCA_030571515.1 Monosporozyma aquatica
AACATATCGGCAAATCCCAATCTAGAAGTTTCTGGCCATGCGTCACTACATACGGAGAGCCAGGTGTGTCACAAATTAATGATAGTTTTCTGACACCTTTTTAACTTACACGTAAGACCTTATTATACATTTTTCCTACGCTGTAAATTTGTGGACACTTGTCTGCTCTCCCTTCCCCTTCTCCTTTGTTATTCTAATATTGAATCTTTATATTAATTGGGCGGCTTTCACTGTGAGAAGAAAGAAGGAAACACAGAAACCGCATTTTCTTATTTTCCCATTTTCCGTCGCTTTTGACACGAAACACAAAAAAAAACAAAATGATGTGTTGTTCATTTTGGAAAATTTCAATTAAAGGCCAAATTCCCCTTCGAGAAGTATATATATATACAGATAATTTGTGTAACAGTGAATAAACAATATTATCTTTGATCCTCTTTTCTCCCTCGTAATTAGCATTATTTAATTGTCTTTCAACTAGGAAAAATTTCTCTTTAATAAGAAAGTTATTCATATACCCATACATACATATTCATACTCAAACATAAACCTGAGATAAAGATAATGCTTTTCAATAGAGCAAACTCATCTAAATGGCTGGTTCCATTATCAGTCCTCTTTTATATATTGTTTATGGTAGCACTTCCATTCAATGGTGCTAATGTTAAAAATTCTAGTTTCTTAGTCCGTGCCGAAGAGACTGATAGTTATGGTACTGTTATTGGTATTGATTTAGGTACTACATATTCATGTGTTGCCGTGATGAAAAATGGTAAGACTGAAATTTTAGCTAATGAACAAGGTAATAGAATTACTCCATCTTATGTCGCATTCACTGATGAAGAAAGATTAATTGGTGATGCTGCAAAAAATCAAATTGCTTCAAATCCACATAATACTGTCTTTGATATTAAAAGATTAATCGGTTTAAAATACGATGATAGATCTGTACAAAGAGATATTAAACATTTACCATTTAATGTCATCAACAAAGATGGTAAACCCGTTGTGGAAGTCACTGTTAAGGGTGAAAAGAAAGTTTTCACTCCAGAAGAAATTTCTGGTATGATCTTAGGTAAAATGAAACAAATTGCTGAAGATTATTTAGGTCACAAAGTTACTCATGCTGTGGTCACTGTTCCAGCCTATTTCAATGATGCACAAAGACAAGCTACAAAGGATGCTGGTACCATTGCGGGATTAAATGTTTTAAGAATTGTTAATGAACCCACTGCTGCAGCAATTGCCTATGGTCTAGATAAGGATGAATCTGAACATCAAATCATTGTTTACGATTTAGGTGGTGGTACTTTTGATGTCTCTCTATTATCTATTGAAAATGGTGTCTTTGAAGTTCAAGCCACATCAGGTGATACTCATTTAGGTGGTGAAGATTTTGATTATAAAATTGTTCGTCAATTAATTAAGACTTTTAAGAAAAAACATGGCATTGACGTCAGTGACAACAATAAAGCTTTAGCCAAGTTGAAGAGAGAGGCTGAAAAGGCTAAGCGTGCCTTATCAAGTCAAATGTCCACACGTATTGAAATTGATTCTTTTGTTGATGGTATTGATTTAAGCGAAACTTTAACTAGAGCCAAATTCGAAGAATTAAACTTAGATCTTTTCAAAAAGACTTTAAAACCTGTTCAAAAAGTCCTTGAAGATTCTGGGTTAGATAAAAAAGATATTGATGATATTGTCCTTGTGGGTGGTTCTACTAGAATTCCAAAAGTTCAACAATTATTAGAAAGTTATTTCAGTGGTAAAAAGGCGTCCAAGGGTATTAATCCTGATGAAGCTGTTGCGTATGGTGCTGCTGTCCAAGCCGGTGTTTTATCTGGTGAAGAAGGTGTCGAAGATATTGTTTTATTAGATGTCAATGCTTTAACTTTAGGTATCGAAACTACAGGTGGTGTCATGACCCCATTAATCAAGAGAAATACTGCCATTCCAACCAAAAAATCTCAAATTTTCTCTACTGCTGTCGATAACCAACCTACTGTTATGATTCAAGTGTTTGAAGGTGAAAGAGCCATGTCTAAGGATAACAACTTATTGGGTAAGTTTGAACTAACTGGTATTCCACCAGCTCCAAGAGGTGTTCCACAAATTGAAGTTACTTTTGCCTTAGATGCTAACGGTATTTTAACTGTTTCAGCTACTGATAAAGGTACTGGTAAATCGGAATCTATTACTATCACTAATGATAAGGGTAGATTATCCAAGGAAGATATTGAAAGAATGGTCGAAGAAGCTGAAAAGTACGCCTCTGAAGATGAAAGTTTCAAGGCTAAGGTGGAATCAAGAAATAAGCTAGAAAACTATGCTCATTCTTTAAAGAATCAAGTTAATGGGGACCTAGGTGATAAGTTAGAAGAAGATGACAAGGAAACTTTATTAGATGCTGTCAATGACGTCCTAGAATGGTTAGATGATAATTTCGATTCTGCCATGGGTGAAGATTTTGATGAGAAATTTGAAGACCTATCTAAGGTTGCGTTCCCAATCACCTCTAAATTATATGGTGCAAGTGGTGAAGGTGCCGCTTCTGGCTCCTACGATGATGAGGATGATGAAAATGATGATGGTGATTACTTTGAACATGATGAGTTGTAATTGCTCTCCACCGGAATGTAAACTACTAATGTAAGGTCGCATCTATATTGCTATGTAAAATATCTTGGGAACAAGATGCCCCTGTTTTGTGTTTCATGTATCTGTTAATAGATTTAAAATAAAATAAAAAGATGTAAAACAAATAAAAATGAAGTTTATTCATTTCTGAATTGTGCCTTCAGTGTATCCCTAAATAGTATCAGTGGTTTGGTAAACTTCCATTCCATTTTTGTCGATGTCTCCCATAAACAATGAAAATAACGAGGAAAAATTTTTTTTCAGAACAAAAAAATATTGAAGATATACAATTTGTGATATTTTCGATGCTCATCGCAAAAAAGTTTCAACTAGAAAATAGGTTAACATTTGAACATTCTACAAGAAAGCATTGAAGAAGTATAGTTATTGGAATTTCATCAAATTAACACCATAGAATGGCAAGAAAGGGTAAACTAACTACGGCTCAACGTAAACACTTGCGTAAACAGGAAAATGAATACATCAACGAATTAATTTCCAAGACAGAAGAATATGATCCAAAAACATCTCAGGCCAAATTATTTAAGGATCTACCAATCAGCAGACATGTATTAAAGGGTTTAAGCCAGTCAGCATTTATCAAATTGACTGATATTCAGAAAGAAGCTATTCCTATGGCTTTAAAAGGGCATGACGTTTTAGCTGCAGCCAAGACTGGTTCAGGTAAGACATTATCCTTTCTCGTTCCGGTTTTAGAGAAATTGTATCGTGAAAAATGGACTGAGTTTGATGGGCTTGGTGCTCTTATTATTTCTCCCACCAGAGAGTTAGCTATGCAAATCTATGAAGTCTTAACCAAGATAGGTACTCACACATCATTTTCAGCTGGGTTATTTATTGGTGGGAAGGATGTTAAGTTTGAGTCAGAGAGAATCTCGAAAATCAATATTTTGATTGGAACACCTGGTAGAATTTTGCAGCATTTAGATCAGGCAGTAGGTCTCACGACTACCAATCTTCAAATGTTGGTACTTGATGAGGCTGATAGGTGTCTAGATATGGGGTTCAAGAAGACTTTAGATGCCATTGTTAATAATTTACCGCCAACAAGACAAACTCTATTATTCTCCGCTACACAGTCCAACTCCCTTTCAGATTTAGCCAGATTATCCCTTACAGACTATAAAATGGTAGGAAGTCTGGATAATGCGAAAGATGCATCTAGGGCAGCAACTCCATCTACTTTACAGCAGTCTTATATTGAGGTCCCTTTACCAGATAAGTTAGATATCTTATTCAGTTTCATAAAGTCTCATCTGAAGGCTAAGATAATCGTGTTTTTATCTAGTTCTAAGCAGGTCCATTTTGTGTATGAAACATTTAGAAAAATGCAACCAGGTATCTCGTTGTTACATCTTCACGGTAGACAAAAGCAAACAGCAAGAACAGAAACTTTAGATAAGTTTAGTCGTGCCCAACAGGTTTGCTTGTTTGCAACAGACGTAGTTGCTAGAGGCATTGATTTCCCTGCAGTTGATTGGGTTGTGCAAGCTGACTGTCCTGAAGACGTAGATACATATATTCACAGAGTTGGAAGATCTGCTCGGTATGGTAAGAAGGGTAAATCACTAATCATGTTGACTCCACAAGAGTGTGGAAGTTTCTTAGAAAGATTAAAAAGTAAACACATAGAACCTGAGAAGTTGACTATTAAACAATCAAAGAAAAAATCGATCAAACCTCAGTTACAATCGTTACTTTTCAAAGATCCAGAACTAAAGTATTTAGCTCAAAAGGCCTTTATATCATATATTAGATCAATCTACATTCAAAAGGATAAGGAAGTTTTCAAATTTGAGGAACTTCCAACTGAAGAATTTGCAAACTCGCTCGGTCTTCCTGGTGCACCAAAAATCAAGATCAAGGGTATGAAAGCCATTGAACGTGCAAAGAAATTAAAGAATACGCCAAGATCTTTATTGTCATTAGCAAACACAAATGAGGATGGAGAAGTCGAAAAAGTAACTAAGACAGTTAAAACTAAAGTTGACAAGATGTTTGAACGTAAGAATCAAACTGTTTTGAGTGAGCATTATTTGAACATTACCAAAACTAATGAAGATGAAGAGGAAGGGGATGATTTTATGCAGGTGAAGCGTGCTAACCATATTCTTAATGAAGAAGATCTCCCTGAATTGTCCGTTCCGACATCTAGAAGAGCTCAAAAAAGGGCATTATCTAAGAAGGCTTCGATATCGACGAAGGGTAATGCAACTAAGCTTATATTTGACGAGGAAGGGATATCCCATCCAGTATATGAATTAGAGGGGGAAGAAGAGTTTCATAAGAGGGGTACTGCAGAAGCTCAAAAAGAAGAGTTTATTAATAAAGAGTCTGAAATTATGTCCAAGGTTGATACTGTGGATAAGCAGGTTGCAAAAGAGAAGAAGTTAGAAAAGAAGAGAAAAAGAGCCGAAGCTTTAAGAAGAGAGATGGAATTAGAAATGGCAGGTGAATCAGACTACGAGGAACCAGTCGTATACTTGGGTACTGGAAATCTGAGTGATGACATGAGTGATTACGAGCCTGTAGATGAGCCTTCTAACAAGAAGGCCAGGTATGCAGACTCCGAAACTAATTCCGAATCTGGCGTAGAGGAAAATAATAACATTATTGAATTAGCAGAACCTCAAACGTTAGAGGACTTGGAGTCTTTGACTTCTAGATTAATCCAAGGCTAAGAAGCTGTTACTTTTGGTAATTATTTATAGATATGCATTGTGTTATATATTAAGTGTATTGTACTAAAGTCCTCAGGACCAGCCCTATTTCTGAATTAAAGATTTTCAGACATCCCATTATTTCTTTCCTTTTGAGTTGATGTTAAGACTGGATTTGATGAATGTATGCCACGTGGGATCTTGTATCCGCCTTAGATTGGTTCCGAATCGTGTGATATGTTTAGAATCCCATTTATAGACAAATAGATCTTCGGCTCCATGGTCGCTGATCTCTGTATAATGTTGATTTGCAGCCCAGTACTTTTTCCACAACTCTACATTCCAAGGAACACCTTTTAAAGAGAAGGTAAAAGCCCAGACAAGGGAATTTTGATTATTAGATGTCAGCCTTGTGTATATTGCAGCATAATCTTCAGGTGAATTAGTAGGAGCAACTAACAATTTAAAAAAACTTGAAACCATTTCGACATTTTTCTCAATATGTTTCTGTGATCTTCGAAATGAGGCATTATTCACTGACTCTTGACCAGCAACATTCTCATTCAGTGTTTTTAAAATAGTTCCTAAAAGATCAACGTCCAATAACAGTTGCTCCCCAATACTTATTACTTGTTTAATATCAAAAGCCCTCGTTTTACTTGGAGCTGTAAAAGGAGGGATTGGCTGTAAAAGCCTGACAACACATTCAACATAGGTTGACGTCAATGAATCAATGAAATTGTCGAAAAAGTTCCACTTATAAACATCTCTGTTAAGTAGGGCAAGTATTTCCTCCAAACAACTGTTATATTCCTTACCAGATGGAAGGGCTCCAAGCGAAGGTTCCACAAACGTCAATATCTTTTTTAGCGTCACCATATATCTGCTATAATCCTCAACACGAATATTAGCCCAGTCCATATTATCAAATTCCTTAGTAGCGTATGATAAATCTATACGACTAGCTCTCTTTTGAAGAAGATTATTGCATTTTGAAAGTAATTCATCATACATGTCCTTCACCTTGATGAATGGTTCTGCAACTCCTCTAGAGTTTGAACTAAAGATCGATAACTTTTCTTCCAATTGATCTATGGTAGCTGAACAGTAATCGCACGTATTGACTAGCAGTACACTATACTTTACTACATCATCTTGTCCTCCTAAAGAAGGATCTTCGACCATATACAGTGGCTGAAGAATTTTATTCAAATAAGTTATCAGCCAATTAGTGAAAAATTCAGCAAGTGATATTAAGATCGATTCATTTTTGCTATCACCTACCAGCTCTAAGGTTTCAGCTAATATGATCCTGTATGTTCTGAATAAATCTGCACTAGAGGGGACAACTAAAGAATCTGAAATGTTCTTGGGTAATTTGGGTTCACTCATATAAGATAATAATTTTCCTTCCATCATCTTATCTTGGTGTGACACCCAAAGGGACAAATATGGTTCAAACTGGCTACTAAGCTTTTCCTCCTTATATTTGTTCGAAAATCTGACATCAATGTATTTCTCGAAATCTAAGGTAACTTGAAGTGACTGCATAAACAAGTCAATGGATGGTTCTTTCCCTTTAAACTCCTTATACAGCAAAACTTTAAGGTCTTTTCTGGTTAGCTGGTAAAACATATTTGTCAATTGTAGCGGCATTTCCCATGAGGATAAAAAGAACGAAGAATATTTGGAATTAAACTTGTTTAATAATTTTTTGAAAAACATATAGCGTCTAGATAAGTTCTCCAAGGATCCAGCCTCGTCATCTGGCTGAAAGATTTCCTTAACTTCATACAGCAGTTTTTGGAGCACCCAATCTATCATTTCAGATTTAGCCTTAGACTCAGAATTAAGTAGTTCACATGCACCATCCCGCAATTGTTTCTCTAATATTTCAGTGACTTGTATCTTATTATCCAGTACTTGTGCATATAACTTTTTGACATTTTTATTAACATTGGATTTTAAATGCCACACGGATGTGAGCAACTTATTTACAACTTCGACTGACTTGAAGGCATTGAACGTGTTGTCTGTCAGCGAGCACATTATTTTGTAAGGGGAAACCATCTCTAGATAGGCAGACTTTTGCAGAAGCCTTTTACACTCATAATAACTATCTACTAATATCCTAAAATTCTGGAAGAATGTTAAAGTCTGAGTTATATTATGTTTTGCATTATCAAGATGAGAAAGCCCTTCAGTCAATGTGCTAATTGTATACTCTGTAGCTTTTGCAGTCTCCCTTGTTTTAGCAAATTTCTCTGACGCCTCGGTAAAGAGGGAAAATTCTGCTGTTTTATTTAAATCATTGGGTGGTGCTTCTATTTCGTTTTGTCTTATGACTTTATCCAAATAATGTTTGTGCTTACGTGTCGCATATATAAGCCTGTCAATATCTTCCAGCTGGCCTTTATCTAGAAATATCGAAGTAATATCATCTAATGGATCATAATCAGTAGTCGTAAGAGTCATCAGAGCAGTTTGGCAGCACATTCTGGAGTAGGGAAAATCTTTACAACTTTTTAATGAATTATTAGTTAGGTGCTCTTTATATTCATAAAAACGAGTTTCTCGATTCACATATCCCAGTATGAACATCAAAAAAAAAAAAGAATAATGCTCTGGGGGAGGTTCGAACTCTCGACCTTCAGATTATGAGACTGACGCTCTTCCGACTGAGCTACCAGAGCAAATTCCAGTTCTGGAGTTTTACATCATCCTCTTAACCAAGAATAAAACCCTTTTTAATAGGCCAGTCTCAACGTTTCATTGTAGCTCATGAAAAGATTTCGTCTTTCACCTGAGAAAGAGCCTTGCATTATACCAAGTCTTCTTTTTTTTCAGTCAAAATCTGAAAAAAGGAAAAGTTGGAATCAAATAACATTTTTGTCTTTGTGTTTTCGCCTATAATAAAGCCATAGAGCCGATAAAAAACGAGAAACTAGTACTATATTTTCTTGTTTTTACTAAAGACTGTATAATTTCCAGAAACCAAACTCGGTAAACCTAAAACTTAGTGAAACATGCCATCTTTTTTTTGTCTTTTATTGTTTATTGGGAGGGAAGGACTTTTCTTTTTTCTTGTTAGTTTCTTAGATTTGATGTGTTTGGGTCATTCATCCAAATTGAAAATTAATCCCAAATTTATTGTAAAGGAAATGCTGTAGTAGTTGCTGGATTTATAAAAAAGATATTCCAATACAGTGGGGTTTGTTAATACGGTTTAGATTATCTTACACTAAAAAAAACAGTGTACAAACTTAACTAAAGATCAAAATCAAGGTAGTTAGTGTTTACTTAATTTGGTACTCATAATACAATGAGCTAATGAATATCTGGTTTGATTATTCCTAAAAGGACAGTATACACAAGAATATATATCTTTCTTTTTAATTCCTTTAATCTCACTTTATTAATTCTTTTAAAAAACTCGCCATACCGAGAACAGTGGAAAAATGAAGCCCTTCCACACACTACACTGTAGTATACTTCTTATAGTAAAATATTGTAAGGGAAAACTAAATCATGTGATAAAACAATCTTTAATCTTTCTTAATTATGTGACACTAAATGTCACAAATTCTAAACACAAAAGTTTTATAACCTATATTTATATTACATTAGGATTGCATTGGGTACAAAAGGTTTTACAAAAAGTTGAGATATGGATAAATAAAAGAACTCGACAACGCAAAAAACAAGAAGAATGTCTCTGTTTTATGAAAATTTGTTTCAAAAAGGGAAAATGGACATTACAGTATTTCCCAATAATTATGACAATACTACGGTTTGGATCTTACAGTAATCGGTAGTCATTGGAAAAGGGTTTCCCACAAAACTTTTTAGGCAAGAATAGGTGATGCTAGAGAAAAAGAAGTTTTTATATCCAGACCAGAATGCACAATTTAGCTTTACCGAAAACTGCTTAAAACTGATGGAAATTCTATGTTATACACTATAGAGTAACTATTGGATATAAATAGGAAAATTTTCTTGTGCGGTCATTTTCTGCACCACAGCAAATGTGTCATACCATTTCCTTTCTTACACTCATTTTATTTCACTACATTATTTTATTTTTATTTTTATAAAATAGCACTTGTACAGAGAGATTTTATACCTGCTGAATTGTCTGCTATCTTACTTATATTTCTGTATTTTATATACAAAAAAACCAGAACCATTTATATTAAAACTTGATCTAATAACTACCTATACTCTGCCATTACAATGAATCAATCAATATGCAATCAAGAGAGTAGACAATCGACCAGTGTATCCCTTTCTGCTCAAAAACATAATAACGGAATGTTTTCATCACCCAAAAAATTGTTCTTTGCATAAGAAAAGCCACTTCTCATGTTACTACTCTCTTTTAATAAAATCTGACTTTGTATTGACTATCCTATATATGTTAAACCTGTTATTTTGCAAAACACAATATTTAGTTTTACATAAATTCAGTGAAAGACTAAGCTTATAGGGAAAATTTTGGGTGACAAACTGTCAATCTTAGAGAAAATGAGAAATATATATAGTTTTTTCTATACTGGAATACTTCCCCTATTTACTATACAATTATATTCAAAAGTAATATATATACATCATATATGGCTATCACCGTAATAATTCGTTAGTGAGCATAGTAGCACCATCATTTTGATCAACTCACTACTTTGCTGATCCTTTATCATACCATTTGTCTCCTCAAGTGTATCATACTTTAAAATACAAAGGAATAATTTCTTGTACGATATTAGTAAGGTTCTCACGGCTTTGATCACAGCATCATTCTGACTACCCGCACTGATTAGAACAGCAGTTAGTAACTTGAAGACAGGTACAACCAATTCATGTAGTGGCAGGTTATTATAGCTGTTAGTACCTAATCTCTTATCGTCCAGAGTAATCTCAATAATACCAGATTTTTGGGAAAGTTTATCTTCAGCTAAAACTGTTAGTCCTAGATCTGGATCAGATTTCAAGAACAAAATATCCCCAATAATTTGAAGCAGCTTATTTTGAATTAGACATTGAGCACCGTTTCTTGTTTCTGCAATATGTATTAGAAAGTAAATTATAGCCTTGAAAGCGGTTATTTCATAAAGAAGATTGTCAACGCTAACTGAACCTATCTTAGAGTTGATTAACCTATCAACATTTTTCAAAGTACGAATTATCAGGTGAAGTTGGGTATTCTTCAATAGTGCATCCAAAATAATATTTTCTCTATTTGAATTAGCAATCTGAACCAATGAATCTAACAATAAAATTGCAGTTATACGGCTTGTACTTTCACCATAAATTACGTCATTACAGATGGCTTCGACAAATCTCTCACTTTGAACTCTTAAACTTTGTAGAACATCTCCAGAAACTGTGTTATCACTTAGTACCCTAATTAAATATTGGTTAGCTAGCACATAGAAATCAGATCTAAGATTTATGGATGATAGTGGAGACGTTATGCCATGGATACATACCTTAAAGAGGTTTTGTAATCTTCCATCCAACGAATCCTTTTTATTAATTATGCGACGGTCTTGATTATAAACATCATAAAGAAACACAACCAAAGAAACCAGGTCTTCAGACAACCGAATATCAAACTCAACATAATCATTTATCTTTGGAATCACTATACTAAATATTTCGAGGACAAAATTTGATCGTTGTAGTGGTCCTAATTTCCCATCAGATACCAATATTTGAACCAGTTGAACCCAGGAATGTAAAATAGATAACTGTAAAGCGTTCAATTTCGATGCACTAATAAAATTCATAACATATTTTCTTATAATTGATATTTCCACCTGTAATCTACTATCATACTTTTCCTTTTCTTGTGGTAAGGAGAGAACCATATTAGACGATATAGGTCTATGTGACTTTGCATAGAGTTGTAAAATACCATTCACAGGGTCCAAATCGAAGACGGGACGAGAGCACTGCTTATTAAAGTTAATTTTTGTTAAATCTAGTTGTAAGTGACCTAACTCTGGTAGAGACTCCAATAATTTCTTATCGACTGGAATATTCTTAAAACCTAAGTTGTTAAGGAAAGAAAATATTTTAGCGGAATACATAGTATTAGATATCAACAAATCAATGTAAGAAAGGATATCAGAACTAGTACCAACCAGCGATATTCTGTGTAGGAATAAACTCATATATTGAATCAAATGATTCCTGTATTGTAAGAAAGATAGCAGAGCACCAATTGACGTGGAGCTTATAAAATCATCTATATCTTCAGATGATGGGGTATCGTATAATTTCCCCTCCCAAAGAGTATATTTCGTAATAGATGGATCTAATTCAATAATATGTTGAAAGAATCCATAGTCTAGAAGAACATCGCAGACGATCTTAGACGTAGCTGGATTGCGGCATAGCTTCAAAAGTACCTCCATACTGGATGATGCCAGTCTCATGGGTGCATATGCAATATTAGTGGCATCAACAGCTTGCAAAGAAGATTGCAACAATTCCACTATTGTTCTGAAAAGAGAGGATTCTGAGCCAATAAATGTAGATAAGTTGGGACCAGCAGATAATATACTTGATACATTGAACCCCAGCAGGAAATGAGATATCGTAACTGACTGGTCACTATATGAAAGATTTCCATTCAGGAAATCTAATATCTCTAGTTTTAGGCTCAAATTGTTATCAGAATCTATAGGAGATTCCAGCTGAGAAACGAATGCCTCTTTAATCCTAGCTGACTCATCAACTGCATCATATATAATAAGAAGCTTATTTTGACCATATGAGTGCGAAGAATCGACCACGTATTGTTGAGAGAGCTTATTAAGAATAGAAACACAATTACAGGCAATTTCGTAATTACCGGAACCAATATACAAACCGAAATGGACGATTGTATCCAAATTAAAAAAGATTGCATCGTAGAACGATCTTAGGCCATGAGTACCGAGATCTTTTGGAACCACATAATTCATATTCTGATGTTTTTTGACTATTGGGAGCAACTCTTCGATGTATGTGTCTTGTAACTCCAGTACCCTATCTATAATATTTAATGCACATTTAACTAGCTCGGTTTGAGATATATTCTCATCAATTTGGTATGATAAACTGTTCACGTTGGTCCTGAGTATATTAAATACTTCGGTATAGACTGTCTCGTCCAACAGGTAATTCAAAAGTATTGTTACAGGGGATTCTTGTACATAAGTAAAAAAATCTGGTGTGATAACTAGCTTGTTAAGATCAGTATCAGTTATAGTTGCATTTAAAATGACTTTATAGTCAAATGACCACAAAGAATCATTGAAAATCTTCAAAATAGGGACTTGAATTTCTTCACGGTATGCTTTATCTGATATTCTGGCCGAGGGGACAAAAATGTTATACACAATGAAGTTGAAATAAGGAACGATACCTACCTTTCTAGAACCTTGACCAAGCTTAACGGGAAATTCCAATTGGCCGAATCGAACTTCTTCAGTTTGATTATTTTGAATTAATTTGCTAAATAGATGCAGAAACCCAAGAATTTCGGTAAAACTGGTAAAAATAGATGAGAACAACTGTGTATAATCGGTTGATGTATTTGAGAAATTAGTATTTTTGAAAATCAATGAATCGAGAGCAAGCCAGAATTGGGTCTTATTCTTTGTTTCAATGGGAACCAAATGACTTAAAGTCTTGAAACATGCTCCCGTTAATGGAGTGCCTAATTTTGCAAAGTCGAAAAGAATATCTGTAAATATTGCTGACAGAGATGGTTTAATTGATTCGTCGACGTCATGAGCAACAGAACCAATCAATGTAAATAGCGAAGACAAAAATATGATTGCTTCTTCATTTAAACCCTCTTCTAGGGCAACGGCCAACGAATCAATTTCTACAGGTTCTAAGGTTTGGTTTCTTTGCAATTCCAAGTTATTGAAATTATTAATTTTAACAATGTAATCTGAGATACATTGGGCCATTAGTTTCCATGAAACCACATTATTATCCCCGAAATAATGGAATATATGAACTGAGTTTTTGTGACCAAATGAAAGACTTGAAATTAAAAGATAGAAACAGGACCGCATAAAACTGTCTGAACATTTTGCGGCCCATTCAATAAATCCATAGGCATTTGATTCCTTGTCATCTAAAAACTCTTTAGAGTATTCTGGTCTCGAAGCATAGAAGAAATACAAAGTAACAAAAAATCTCTCTAAATCTGCTTTTTCTGAAATATCATCCAAATCTAAATCTTCCCCCGATAGTAAAGAATCCTCTTCAGCATCTTTTATCTTTGTTAGAAGGAATGCACAATCAGTAATTATTGTTTGTAATACTATATGTGTAGAGGATAAAAAGAACGATTCCAGTTGTTCTGAGAAGTGGACATTCTCAGGTTGGAAATTGTATAATAATGTATCAGATCCTTGGAACTTATTAGCAGATGCTGCCATATTACTACTGAGTAAATTATTTAATTTCATATTATTGTTACCTACATTCATCATATTTTGTTTTCCAACTTTATCATAAGAATATTCATCATCTAACAAATGCTGGGGAATTAATCTGGGCATGTGTCTTTGTAAAAGACTTCTAGTATCATAAAAAAGATCAATACTTTTATCCTTGTTAACCACAGACGTCTCTGCTGTTATATTCAATAATTGTTCAAAAGCTCCGTATTCTACAGCCAACTTCATTGGTTCATCAATATCCGATTTAAAGTCTAATGACCCTGCACGTTCATGAGGTTTAGCTTTACACCAGGAAATAAAGAATGTCAGAAAAACAAATATTAAAGTTGCATATATTGGCTTTGATGAGACCTTGATATCTGCTTTCAAATCTTTAATGAATTTGTTATATAGCTCCTTTACATCAGATTCCTCTTTAAAATGTTCTAGGTTATTAAATGCTAAAAACAATGCAGGTAAATAATAAATGACAAAATAGTCGTTTGCATCCAGTTCAACAACGTGGTTAATTATGCCTATAACTGATTTGAAATTTAGTAATAAACACTTATTGGATAAACCGTAGAGTATTTGCCCCAATATATCATATTCTTTTAATAGGAAATCTCTTTTGAATTTAACAGATTGTTTAAATAGAATATCATTTTGTTCTAGTATTTGGGCTCTGTTGATCATTTGTTTTATTTCATTTAGTTGAAAATGGATTGATTTAAATGCTGGTAGGATATTTGATAGGACGCGCAATTTGGAATCGTTAGTTATGAGTTTCTTAACAATTGGATCATTTGAGTCTAAACAATTCACAATGTATGAAACCACTTGTAAAATATATTGTCTCCTCATATAGTATTGAACCTTACCACTATTGATGAGGGCCAAGCTGTCATTTTTGGAATGATCAGAAGCTGATAAACCGGAAAGCATTAATTCACAAACAACTATTTCATCCAAATTCAATTCATCCGACAACTTTATTGCGGCTGCAATAAACTCTTGGTTTACGTTATACTCAGATCCATCACTGAGCTTAATGTTCCCCTTCTCTAGAATTGATCTGCTCTCTTGATTTTTCAATTTATTGGCACATAAGTTCAAATTTTGCAGATCAACCAAAACGGTTTCGAACTCATTTAGATCGAAATCATTATTTTCAATGGATGCATGAAGTTCTTCAAATGGCTCAACGTTCCAGATCATCTTACAATATATGACTTTACCTGAGTCGGGGAAGCAGGATTATGTCGATAATTTTCTTGATCTTCAACTAAAGTCAAGACTCTTCTTTTACTTTATTTTTTTTTTTTCAATAGTTCAATTTTTCATTTTTGTTTTTCTCTTGATTGAATTTCGAAATTTCCTTTTGTGATGCAATATTTACCCGGAAGAGAGCTCTATCATTTTTAAGCTGAACTACCAGCTGTGAATCAAATCTTGAGCATTCATTAAAATAGCTAACCAGTGTTCGAGGGTTTTTAAGGCACAATTATTAGAACTTTTGATTTATGGAAAGTATAAATGGAAAGGGATTGATTGGTACAGTTATTTTTTTAAAAATGGAACGTGTTTTATCAGATATTTATTTTTTAAAAAAGAATAATTTTTTTACCATTTAGCCAGCATTCAAATGAAAATGAAACGATTAATAAGGTACACAGCAGCATAGTTCATGTTGAGAATATTCCATAGAATGGTTTAAGAAAAAGAAAAGTTAAAAGAAAATATGAAAAGAAGAAAAATATTCTCGGTCCTCTTTATTGGGAAAACATAGATATAAAGAGAGAATTCTCATCTTAGTTGTATATTAGTGTATATGATTGTTGAATAAGGTGTCATCTATCAATATTTGAAACAAGAATATAGACTATTTGAAACACAGATGTAACCATCTGATCACAAAGTGATATATTGGGTAATAGATAGATTTTTGATGAAACAAACCAATCTAGTACATCTTGTAGTACTAACAGTTTTGGAATGTAATATATAAAGGCAATAGATTTAGTTGTTAAATCTTATTGCTGTGTAAATTAAATAAGGATATATAATAAAGAGAACA
>JAJLXW010000446.1:0-11062 GCA_030571515.1 Monosporozyma aquatica
AGTCATTGAAGCTTAAAACCTGTTCAGTAAAAGAATTTATTTTTTGATGACTATTAGTTGCTAGGATACAATTGAATTGCACCTTTAAGAACTCATGGAAGCATTCAGTTAAATCGTTCTGATTTTGGTCTGTCATCTTTTCTTTAGCTTCTGGCGTGCTTCTAAAATTGATGAGGTCTTCCATATTCTTATCTAATGATGAGATTAAGCTATCTATTTGAGAAGAGCCGTCTTTGTTTTGCTGTATGCAGTCATAAGAAATCAGGACTCTTAATAATTTTATTTTGAATCTCCAATATTCAAAGTGAAATCTCTGAGCAAATCCAACATCATTGCTAGGGATCATCACACTTAAATCCTCAGCAGCCTGGACAATTGAAGATACATGTTCTGTCCTTTTCTCATTATAACCTTTTGCTGCTATATTATATGCTATTGATGCAAACCATTCAATTTCATCAATAGAAATTATTTCATTTTGTTCCGGCGTCTCAGGATGGCGTCTTTCATGATATTTTCCCTTCAAAATATTTCTAATAGTATTAATGGCTTTATGAAGCAGACCTTTTAGTGTTCCACAATACCTATCCCAATTCGACATATCTACTTCAAGTAATTTTATTGTTAGCTGCAGCGTGTACCGTATTAATTCCAGAAGGGGAACATCGCAGTGTTCATTTTGGCTTGTGTAGGTGCCAGTTTCTAACTTTTCTAGCAAAAATTCCATCCCTTCAATGACTATTTCATCGGATTGTTTACAAAGAGATATTGCGAGAATTAATATTTGAATTGAGCTTTTTTCTTCTGACAGTTTGATATTGTTCAGATTACAAAATAATCTCCTCCGTGGCATTCTGGTTTTTATGAATTTTTATCAATAAAAGTTGGGTCAAGGGATGTGATTTGTCTAGTTCCGACATTCTTTCGTATTGACACAATGCGCCTTCGGTATCACCACAGTATATGAGTGCTGATATTAATGCTCTTGTTATTTTACCAATATCAGCAAAATCGTCACAGAATAAATCATTCTGAGCTAGCTGATAAACCTTGGAGCTTCTTTTGTAATCTTCTCTTTTATCTTGCCTTTTCGCAAAATTCCACAACAGAGTGACAATACTTGAGATTTTTATTTCAGAAAGCTTACTCGTAGCTTTCCCCTTGACTAGCACAATAAAACTCTCTAAGGAAAGGATAATCTCGTCTACACTCATGTCCTTTGCCTCTGTTGTCAAAAATATTCTTGCAACAATCAGATCCTCCCAAATTTTAATGTCCTTTTGTGGATCTAATTTATTAATAAAAATGTATTCCAAACAGATTATGGCTTGACTTGTACTTGTTTTGGCCAATTCACCAATACACTCTAAAATCTGATCCCAGTAAATAGCGAGGTCTAAATTTGTTACCATTCTCATTATAATTTCTTCATTAACTGAATCACAATTAATACTTTTCTTAACTTGGTTGTACTTGATAGCCAATTTGTAAGGTTCGATTTTTTTGCTAAACTCTTCTTGTAGGGAAGTTGTAAGTGAATCACATTCCTCCTCCGTTGAAATATCAGAGAAGTTTTCGATTGAATATTTGGTCAAAAAAACAGTAATGGTATATTTCATATTTGTATAATTTACGTGAGATGTCAAACCAGGTATTGATAAGTTCAAATACCCTAGAGCCACTTTTAGAAGATATATAACTTCTTTCTTATCACAAATATCATTATACTTTTTAGAATACAGCAAAATCGAATTAAAAATAACTCGGCATAATTCTATTAAACTACTAGGGTCCTGTTTAGTTAGAGATTCTTCACGGTTAACTTTGGTACTATATATTTTTGCTGTTTGGATATCACCTTCTTTTAGGCATATCTGGAAATTTGAAAGAAAAAATTCCATCTTTAATTTGCTAACTTCTTTTATTTGAATATCTTCCCATTTACAGGTTATATCTTCCACTTTCTTTAAACTTTGTTGAGGAGCATCTAGACAGGTGTGTAATAAGTGGTCCCAGTTTCTTTTTTCTTCTGATAAGTTATAATTGTTTTCTAAACTGTTGTCAATTTCCCCGTTAGGCGCTGAACAGTTACACAGAAATTCTTGAGTCAAACAATCTAAAACTGTTTTTAAAAGGTTAACTTGACAATTGAATATTCGGTATTGTGTTTCTAATGTATTAACTAAAGCATCAAATATACAGAACAAAACAGTTGCAAACCGTTTACAACAACATAATAACAAGATATTCCTGGTGAGCAGACTGTTATTACCTAAATTTGATGCATTCTCAGTTGTAGATTTTGCAATTTGTGTAGTATTGCGAACCATTGTCTGTTGTTCTGTCTTTATAGTGATAGAAATCGAGTTCCAAAGACTTGAAGCGGCATGTTCCAGCTTTAAATACATATCTTTCTCCAAAATAATTTTACCAGTCCTAAAAGAACGATTGTATTTGTCTGCAATAGGTTGCAATGCATCTAGTTTATTCTTAATTTGGTGAAGTTTGTCTGGCTCTAGACATCTCCAATTGTAAATGTTTTCTGTCATCCAGTTTGCTACATCACAAAATTCATTGATTGTATTCTTAAAAGTTGAAGAAACTTCCATGCTGTTATTAGTATACACACAATATGTATCTGTCTTTACTCCAGTAATCGGTTTACTAAGCCCAAAAGCCTTAACTTTCTCTTGTATTTCCTTGTATCATTTTTTGGGGTTATTTTGGTTACATCTAAAAAACGCCAATTAGCCGCCCAAATTTTTTTTTTTTACTTGCAGATATTACATTAACAGATTAATACAAAAGTGACTTCCTAGAACAACTAACCCATGTAGTGACTATAGGAAATGTGTCCATATATAATATACTTAGGTGTTTTTTTTACTATTTAAATACAATTCCAATATGTTTCCTTCTTGTGTCATTTTTTTCTTTGACTTTACACGTTCTCATGTGAGGGTTTTTACCTAGTAGAAAATTGTTATTGAAATGTAAGAAATGAATATATGATAATAACCGAGAATCTTCAAATTTATCTTTAATTTATAAGCTTGCAGGAATTTTATGTAAAAAAAAAAATTATTTTCACTCCATAGCTTCATTACTTTGGAATAATTGGATTTGACTTGCACTATTTAGTTGGCTACTATTAGTAGCACTGCTATCATCCAAACCAAAATTTTCTTGTTCTTTTAGATGCTTAAAGGTTAAAAGATAAGAGACATCATCACCTAAAGTGCTTGCATTGCTTTCCAAATCGCATTTGGTTTGGGGGTGGTAAATATTCAATTCATGTTCGATAGTCCCTGTTGTGTAACTTTTTTCTAAAAATTCTTTAGTATCGCTGATATTACTACGATCAGATTGTAGTAAATTGTCGATGGAAGTGTTATTTATAATTGCATTAAAATTTGCTGGACTCTCTGTTTTATGATGTAAAGTAGTAGGCATGTTTATAGTATTATTACAATTCATACCATTGTTATTAGTATGTTTATCAATATTTAATAGTTTCATTTTCTCTCTTAGACTCATGGGAGGAAACATGGGATTATCAGGGTATATAGGGGTGGAACATGAACTTGCTACTAATTCCTCATATTGTTGGTTTTCAGCACAGTTCTCTCCTGAACCGTTAGTATAACAAGTTATATTATTATATCTCAAAGCAGAAAGATTATTGGAATGTCTATCAAAACTGAATTTCGACGAAGTTCTAGATAAAGTTTCAGTAGGTGTTTGTTGTTGTTGTTGTTGTTGTTGTTGCTGATATTTCAAATTATGATGTTTTGTTTCCAATAAACTTAGCGAATATTGATTCAATCCTGTTCTAATAACCCTTTTGCCTTCGATACCATCTTTGGTACCGGTGACTGATAGCCCGGAAGTGACTGAGTTCCTAGATAATGGTCTAGATAATGTGTTTTCTGAAGGATCTAATTCGTATAATGCCTTGGTGGAAAGATTACCTTCATTGATATAATTATTAAGGGATACCACTGATGATATATCCCTGGATGCAAAGGAAGATATTGATTCTGCCATAGTTAATTGTTGCCAATATCTAATGTCTGATAAAATAGGTGCGCTTATAAAAGTAAAATAAAACTATTGTAGCCTTAAGCGGCAGTTGGTATACACTCTTGAAATTACGAGTACTTTGACCAATGGAGTCAGTTGTAAAGCGGAAGAATATTAAAATATGAATTTAACAGTAACACAAAGGTGCAACAATTATAGCTGGTAAATCGATTTTCCTTTGTATTTGAAGAGGGAAGACTTCGAAGAAAAAAGAAAATTAAAAAAAGATTAGTATGTTTTTCTAATTCAAATTGAAAGGAGTAAGTTAAGTGAAGAGATGTCTACATACAACAAACATTGTAATCACTTCCAAGTGATTATAGATGTGATATTACATTTTTATATCTTAGCATGGATCCTACAAGTACCCAGAAAGAGAGAAATTTTCATTTCAGATTAAACTTTATCATTGAAAAATTCAGAGAATGAAAGAAAAGGGAGGAAATAAAATCGAGGAGAAGGGTGGGGAACAATAGAACTACCACAAAATTAAACAATAAAGAAACAATAAATATATGCAATAATGGGACTTCCTAAATGCAAGATAAAAATGGTGTATTGTTCAAACCAAAATTGTTTTTTTGATAATAGAACGCCTATTGTTTTAAACAAGGACAATAGTTCTGTCAAAGAGGCCGCCAGAGACACTTTTTGTGGGAAAAACTGTGTGGTGTGTGGGTGTTTTTGCATCTAAGCGTTTCTTTTCTTTTGGTCCCAAAATTTTCCAAAAATGTTATCTCCGAGAAGGGCTTTTTAGGGGCGTTAAAACTTCCCTTTTTGGAAATGTCATACGGGACGGCGCCTTTCTTGTGGCATCGCTGTCCGGGGGGGAGGGGGCCGTTAGCTGGGGGGTGTCAAATCGGACACTGTGGGAAAAGTCCACTTAATGAGGGTGTATGGGTCCTCATTTAGGTTGTGGAAAAAAAGATAAAAGTGGGCGGCTAAAAAGGCTTTTAAATATCCAACAACTCAACTTTCTTTCATCTTCGACAAGGGTATATATATATATCTTAAGAGAAAAGGGACAAAAGGATTTACATAGGTTGTAAACAAAAGTGTTCCAAGGTATAAAAAAGTGTATTTGAAAGTTAAAAATGTCTACAAACCAGTTATTTTTAACAAAACAAGGCAAGAAAGTGTCAACGGAAACAAAAGTAGAAATTTCATCAGAGCAATCCCAAAAATTAATACAGACAATGTTAACTATGTCTGTAGGATGTTTGGCATTTCTTCGGGGTCTATTTCCTGACGAGTACTTTTTAGATCAAAGGTTTGTTCCAGAGAGAAAAGAAAGAAGGGATGACAAGGATAAACATATTAATTCTATTAAGATTAAAACTTTAGTTAAAGGTAAATCAAAAGAAATTGATTTATTGTTAGATTGGTTAGAACAAGGTGTGTTTCAGTCTATTAAATTAAAGTATTTAAAAGCTTTATCATTAGGGATCTTCCTCGATGAAGATAAGCCAAACGATTTATTCGAGAATTATATTTTTACATTTGATTATAACGACAAAGACAACAGTGTTTCTTTATCTATTGACACTCAAGATTCAATTAAAGAAGCCCCCGTTGTTCAAAATAATGAAATTATTACCCTTAAGGATTCACGTAAAATGGTACAGCAATTGATGAGAAGGTTTATCATTATAACACAATCTTTAGAACCATTACCAGAGGAGAAATTTTTAAGTATGAGACTCCTATTTAATGAAAACGTTAACCCAACCTATCAACCAAACTTATTTAAGGATGCTACATTTCAACCAAGACCGACCATAAAAGTGGCAAGAAGTTTAGAAAATAATTTATTCAATGTTGGAAAATTAAATACAGGACATCATAATTGCAAATTGGCAGTTCTATCTACTTGCGCAAACATGGGTCATAATCAGGACACTAATGAAGATATGGTAAATTTAGATTTCCAAGAAATTGACCCATTACAACAAATAATTGATTCAGAACTATTGGAAAGGGACAAGGTTGAACAAGTATCCTTATTAACTCAGAACGAACCTACTACCGGATCTCACTCGAAAATGGATAATATTCAGCAAAGTCAAACTACAAATTACCTTGGGAAATTTTTAAACTCGTGTGAGGCAAGTATAGTCCCCACACAAATCGAACCACATCTTGGTCACCCAACGAACAAGACAACAAATGCAGAACGTAGAACATGTGAGTGTAATACTAGTTTAGAGAATACAATCGGACAAACAAAGATTTGTTGGAGTTGTGGTCGCGTGCTTCATAATCTATGTTATGGTAATACTACAAATTCTCGAATTGAATGTTTCACATGTCTTTTCGAATTTGGCGGAAGTGACAAGCTCAATGCCAGCACTACAGTGTTCCATAAACTTATGATAGTTAGAAAGACTTATAGAGCAGTTAATAAACTTCTTGGGAGACCTCCAACTTCTTTATCAGAATACATGCTGAGAGTATTTAATAAAGAAGAATGTAAGAATGCACAAAATGTTGAAGATTTTGTCTTTTCTTTGAATTGCCTGTTTCATGACAAGACTTTACAATTAACTTCAGATAAAACAACAAGTACAAGATTTTCAATATCTTGTGATATATTAGTCGATATTCCAGGTGTTAAAACTGCTGACCACATACCACTTATGTTAGAGAAGAAATATCCAATTACTTTCCACATTGGGAACCGGAACGGTAATCCATGCTATTTAAAAATAGTACCAAAGAGTAAAGAGGAGATTAGTCAATGGATTGAAGGATTTAAAAGGTTAGAAACTGCTACGACTTCTGATAAAAGTTTTTGCAAGGATATTAAAGAAAACGGATTCAATAATGAGGAAAATGATATCATTAACATTAGTTCTTTGGCAATTCAAGATACGCAAACCCAGGATCCAATCCAAATTTGTAAAAAAAGGAAAGGATTGGATTTAGAGCAATACTTGAACATGGAAGAAAGTTTTGATATCCCCGACACATATAACATCAAAAATGCAACAACGAATCCCGAGAACAGTAATAAAAGAAAGATCAGAAAGATCAGTGTGTCTAAAGGAACAGTTAAAAGTGCTTTTTAACCGTTGCAGTTGTTTTTTAAAGAGACAGTTTGTTTTCTATTTTGGTGCGCAGGGGTAAAAATTGCTGCAGGAATATATTTAAATTTGCTATTTAAAGCTATATTTATGTCATACATCATATTTATATTAATGTACAGTCTATCAGTTAAAAGATTCATTTAGCGTCATCTGCCATCGAGTATAAGTTGCTATTTGATCTGGTCTCCATTGAATCTTCCTCATCGTAATTAACCTTGATGTTATTTTTCTCATTATTGTCCCTAATATAGCTTTGGATTGAATCCCTTATTTGAATGTTTTGAGACTTTTGACGCTCTAGTAATTCGGATATTTCATTTTCATTGGATTTTAATATGCTTGAAATATCAGATAGAATCGATCGTCCCTTATAAGTCATAATATCACCATCTAGAACAAAATTGAGCTTATTATAAAAAAATAATTTCTTTATATCATTCAAGACAATATTATATTGTATTTCAAGCGTCCTTGATAGATAACTAATTTGTATTCTGGAAGAGATGCTTAAGTAAAGAATGTAAACTTTCATTCTCATAGTTTGTTTGATATCTGATATTCTTGGTCCGATTAATGGATTTCTTTCGCAGATTGGGATCACTTTTTCTCTCCATTGCTTGAAAAATATATTAAACCTGGTGTTTATTGCTAAAGTGAAAAGGTCCTTTGTAAATGGGATTCTTTCAAATAGTGTTAATACGTCAGTTAATTGACTAAATAATCTATATTCCTCTATGGGGATCGCTAACAGGATGCATATTGTAATCATACAGTAAACTTCATCCTTGGAAAGTAGGTGATGTTTGATATCCCATACCGCACTGTCCAGTATATCCACATCTTTATCGAGGAATTGAAATATTTTTTGGCTTGCTTCTAGATACCTTCCTTGTAGGAATAAAGCAAAGCAACATAGAACATTTACCCTTCGTAATGAATTGATTGTATTGGTGTCAAGATCTGAATGCTTTTGTTCGATGTGATCTAGAATATTTACCTCTATCCTATTTTCAATCTCTGGAAATTTTTTAAAATCACTCCCCAATATCATTACAATGCATATATTCTCCAGATTAAAATATTGCTGTTTCTTATCCATTTTGGTGGTTAATTCTAAGAGAACACTGGAGATTTCATTTTGGAGTAACCTTTCTTCAATTGACTTTTCACCTTTTGTTCTTTTCTTCTGACTAGAAGTATCCTGACTTGTAGGTAAAGGGAACCTGACAGAATATCGTATGCAGAGGGATTTGAGTTTTTCATGAAGCCATGGCACAGATAGGATTGAGACTGGTGTGTCTCGAAGTATACACCGTAAGCGGTCTAAGTTTTCTTTGTAATCACCTATATCCTGTTCTAGTAGATATATGCTTCTTTTCAGATGAAGAGCCTGTTGAATATTTGAATTCATTTTTGAGACCTTAAAGACGTATATTTGAAGTGAGTTAACCGTTACTTATGCTACTGCTGTTTTGGTTTTGTCAAGCACCAGGAAAGTGAAAAGAAAAATTTAGGATATCCAAAATTAATGAATAAAGGAATAAAGAGATATATGGCATGATTAAAAAAATTTAGGAAAAAATATAGAAAGTAGAGATATTTAAACAAGTTAGTTAGAATAACTATTTTAATTTATTATATACAAGTATTTCTGTCCAGGATTGCGTTTGTTTTGAAGTTGTTTCGTTTTATTTCATCACTTTATTTACTTTGACTCAAAGAATCCTGTCATGTTTTCTAGCCATGAAATATATTCGCTATTCTCCTTGAATTCAGAATATGCAGTAATGAAGCCAGAAAGTTCTTCATTGATACCTCTACTCTCCAAGTAAAGCTCCAATGACTCCTGTAAGCCTTCATCTAAGTTGGAAAATGGTGGACCTTGATATTGTAGATCTTTCTTGTATTGAGCATCCGCAGAGTCATTCAATACTTGGTCGATAGACTTGAATGGAGTGATACTGTCAACATAGAAAGAATGATCTTGCAAATTCATTAATAAATCGAAGGAAACGGCAGATCCATCAGCATTATTGCTGATTATAACGTTAACATTGGCAAAATTATCCTCTAAGGAATCAAATTCCTCGCCATTGCCTTCTTCAGCCATATTCTCCTCGGGGATAGCGTTGTCAAAGGGTAAATTCACCACTTGTGCAACATCAAAATAAACACGTACGGTCTCCCCAGAATCAGTTTGCCTGACGATTTCAGCTTCATTTTTTCCAGAAGTTTCAACGATTGAGAACCCATATTTATCCAAATATGGCTTGAAGATTGCGGTTTGGTCACCAGTGGTGAGATCGGACTCAATCTTGAGTTCTGATCTTAGGATATCTGTGACAGATTGTCTTTGCTGGTTTGCCTTGAAATGAGTAGCAAAAAAAGTTCTGGCAGGTTGTGCATACGACGTTGTCAAAGCCAGTCTGTTCACGGATTGCTTCAAAACAGTTCTCTTAGCAACAGTGGAGAATGCAGTTCTGCTTAACGAACGGCCCAATATACCCATAAACATTGTGCGTGAATAGTCAAATAAATGTATTTCTGGTGCGTGGTTCAGTTTCTTCAGATAATTGTCGTTGTTTTCTCAACACAAGTTGTAGTAGCAATCAATAATAATTATATCCTTTTTCCAATGACTTTTCTTTAAAAATGAAAATCGAAAAGTAGAGAAAAGGAGACTGCAAATAGAGAGAGAAGACAAGTGTCACAAAATAGGATCTAATACAATACAAGAAATGAATGTTATTAAGTTGGTTAAACAGTTGCTACGGTTAAGTAAGTATGTCAAGATGTTTTATTTTTTCTAAAAATAATATTTGAATGTATTATTACCTAGTCAAACTACATTGTTGCATTTATAGTCATCTGACAAGACTTCTTAGATCATTCAGTATCCATATGTGGGTTTAAGGACCTTTGACAAATATATCTTTCTTTGTTTTATAAATTACTAATGAAATGAGGGAGTCCTGAGAGAAGTATCATTCTTTACAATAATATTTTCTTAATAAATTAAAGTTTAAGTTACCTAAGTGTTTTCCTTTCTATTGATTCCAACCCTCAGACACTAAGTATATGTTTAGCTTATCGGCTTATATACATATATCATGATTGGGTATCTGAACGCTTAAAAATATCTGCCTTTTTTATCGAAGAGAGTTTTGTTTTTTTTCGGATGATTTCTCATATAACAACCAAAATCGATGTTTCAATTTGAGATCAAAAAGTATCATCTCCATAATACAATTCATAGTGTTGGAAAATAATAGTTTATTACTGTCATTTACACTGTAAAATTGGGTAATTCAGTTTTTAAGAGAATATAGTGTGTGGTGTGGGTGTTGTCACACACGCTCTTTGTTTCTTCGGAAAAGTGATGAGAATTTTAAAGTTAAAATTATATCTAGATCTAAGATAGATAGTCTTGAAAAGTACTAGTAGTGTTATTCATTTTTGATTCTATTTGATCGGTGTATTAAAAGCTCTATAACTTATATAATTATATTTATTTGAATAAGAAAAATAAAGTATTATGAAAATAATCTTTACCACCTAGAACTTATCACTGAATTGGTTCTATTTCCAACATTACATTATTGTAAGTCTGTGGTAAAATGGATTTTTATCATAAAGGATATGTGACTTTAGGTATCACATACTCCAACACCCTCATAGTTCTATTTCATTGATAAATCTCCATTTTAAATGAATTCCAATAGATAACAATCAATTATCTGGATTGCTGTGCAGTACAGACCGCACAAAGCTTTATTGCGTGTGACTAATACTTCTGTTTTTAAAGTACACCAAATACTACAAAAACAGTTAAATCTGGGCACATGGCGCAGTTGGTAGCGCGCTTCCCTTGCAAGGAAGAGGTCATCGGTTCG
>JAJLXW010000449.1:0-20868 GCA_030571515.1 Monosporozyma aquatica
CAAATGCAATACAAAAAGACCCTAGCTTCCGCTGCCATTGCTGCTTCTGCTATGGCTGCTTATGTCCCATCCGAACCATGGTCCACTTTAACCCCATCTGCCACTTACAAGGGTGGTTTAACTGACTATGCTTCTACTTTCGGTATCGCTGTTATCCCAGCTACTTCTTCTGTTGCTAAGAGAGATGCTGTTTCTCAAATCGGTGATGGTCAAATCCAAGCCGCCAAGACCACTAAGGCTGCTGTTTCTCAAATCGGTGACGGTCAAATCCAAGCCGCCAAGACCACTAAGGCTGCTGTTTCTCAAATCGGTGATGGTCAAATCCAAGCTGCTAAGACTACCAAGGCTGCTGTTTCTCAAATCGGTGATGGTCAAATCCAAGCTGCCAAGACTACCAAGGCCGCTGTTTCTCAAATCGGTGATGGTCAAATCCAAGCTGCCAAGACCACCAAGGCCGCTGTCTCTCAAATCGGTGATGGTCAAATCCAAGCTGCTAAGACCACCAAGGCTGCTGTCTCTCAAATCGGTGATGGTCAAATCCAAGCCGCTACTAAAACCACCAAGGCTGCTGCCTCTCAAATCACTGACGGTCAAGTCCAAGCTGCTACCAAGTCTGCTGCTGCTCAACAAAACGACGGTCAAGTCACTAACAAGGATGCTTCCGACCCAGTCGGTGCTGTCTCCTGTAAGGTCGATGGTACTTTAGAAATGAACTTAAAGGGCGGTATCTTAACTGATGGCAAGGGTAGAATCGGTTCCATTGTTGCCAACAGACAATTCCAATTCGATGGTCCACCACCACAAGCCGGTGCCATCTACGCTGCCGGTTGGTCTATCACCCCAGAAGGTAACTTAGCCATTGGTGACAAGGATGTCTTCTACCAATGTTTGTCTGGTGACTTCTACAACTTATACGACAAGACTCTAGGTGCTCAATGTCATGAAGTTTACTTACAAGCTATTGACTTAGTCGACTGTTAAGCTTTGATATCTTCAAGAAAATCTTCTTTACAAAGACCCGTTTTATAAATTCCATTTGCATTGTACATTAGCATGATTAGTTCGTTTTCTTATTTATTCATTCCAAATCAAGAGGTTAAGATTTCCCCTTAAGCCTCTCATTTAGTTCTTAAAGTGTTTAGTTTAAACACTTTCATATTTTTTCATTTCAATTTTACAACCTTATATATACAAATATAACACACCGTTTTATAATTTATTCAATAAATACAATTTAAAAAAGTTCTCTTTGATTGTTGTAGAAGTCAGGCTCAGGAATTGTAATGATACATTAAGAGGAAGGACCTTTTCAGTTAAATATTTTTGACTTACGTGTCTGTTTACATTTTTTTTTTCGCGATCTTTATAAGAAGCTTCGAAAATTTCAAATTATACGTTTATGACAATGGGAGCTCACAGTAAGGAAGAGCACTGATTTAAACCAGCAACAGCAGCAACTGTTACACATACCTTACCCAATCACAACTATTCAATATGTGGAATAGAAACAGAGTATCCCTTTTGATAATTGGGGTCCTTTTCCACCTTTTTTACCTATGGTCAATTTTTGATATTTATTTTGTATCACCTTTAGTCCATGGTATGGATCAATACCGTAGTACTGAAAATCCTCCAGCCAAAAGATTATTCCTGATTGTGGGCGATGGGCTAAGGGCTGATACTACGTTTGACAAAATTACACATCCTGTCTCAGGTGAAACTGCATATTTAGCTCCCTTTATCAGGTCAATTGTAGAAAACAATGGTACTTATGGTATCTCACATACAAGAATGCCTACAGAATCTCGTCCTGGTCATGTCGCAATGATTGCTGGGTTTTATGAAGATGTTAGTGCAGTCACTAAAGGTTGGAAAGAGAATCCTGTTGATTTTGATAGTTTTTTCAATCAATCTGCTCATACTTACTCTTTCGGTTCTCCAGATATATTACCTATGTTTAAAGATGGTGCATCTGATCCAAGTCGTGTAGATGCATGGATGTATGGGCATGAATTTGAGGATTTCACACAATCATCAATTGAGTTAGACGCCTATGTTTTCAGACATTTGTATTCTCTATTTCAAAACTCTACCCTAAATGATACATTAAACACAGAAATTAGGCAAGATGGTAATGTGTTTTTCTTACACTTACTAGGTTGCGACACAGCTGGTCATTCATATAGACCATATTCTGCTGAATATTATGACAACGTGAAATATATTGATGATGAAGTTTCTAAATTGGTCGGTAGGGTTAATGATTTTTTTGGTGACGAAGATACTGCTTTTATTTTTACAGCTGATCACGGTATGAGTGCTTTTGGTTCTCATGGTGATGGCCACCCAAACAATACCAGAACTCCCCTAGTGGCATGGGGGGCTGGTATCAATCAACCTAAGAAAAATAAAGTTCCAATCTCTGATAATTACACTGAATCGTGGAATTTAGGTCATATTTCTAGAAACGATGTTAAACAAGCCGATATTGCATCTTTGATGTCCTACCTTATTGGTGTCAACTACCCTGCCAATTCCGTGGGAGAATTACCCTTGCCTTATATCAATGGAAAGGAAAGTGATAAACTAAACGCTTTGTATAATAACGCTAGAACCATTTTGGAACAATATGTGGTGAAAAGGGAAGAAGTTAAAAATTCTCAATTTGTGTTCACAGACTTCCATAAATTTGTAGAAAAACCATTTGAAGCACGCTTGGATGAAATACACTCTATTATTGATCGTATTTCGCAAGGTGAAACTGAATTAGAGGCTCAAGCGATTTCAATGACAGAGAACTTAATGGTAATTACACTAGAGGCATTACAGTATTTGACTACATATAATTGGAGATTGATAAGAAGTATTGTCACATTTGGCTTTGTTGGGTGGATTCTTTATTCATTCACCATCTTTTTGAAATTGTTTATCATTCCTGTTAATCAAAGTACGGAGGGGCAAGTTTCTTTATTAAATTTCACCTTTTTCACCACTGTCGGTGTACTATTGAATTATGTGTTGTATTATCAACGTTCACCATTTAATTTCTACATGTATTTGTTATTCCCATTATATTTATGGTCTCAAATTATGGCAAACAAAGTGGTATTACAAAGGGGGATTAAAGAATTTTTCCATGGTATTACAATATTGGAAAGGGTTCTTATTGCTTTGTCCACTATTTTTGTTTATGAAGCTATTGTCTATGGATTTTTCCATCGTTGGATTTTCACTTTAATCTTTATTGTACTTATGGGATACCCATCACTGTGTGGGTTGAAAACTTCAAAATTAAACAGATTATCATGGCTAATTACATGTGGGTTCATGTCCACATTCACGTTATACGATGCAGTTAAGATTGAAAGTTTGAGCCAAATAAATTATGCTGGTTATCTTATTGTGCTTAGTGCATTATACGGATTGAAAAAGATCAATAAAAACATTTCAAGAGTGTCTCGTTCAATATTTATGGTACAAATCACTTTGGTGATATTAATGTTGGTAGTTACAAACAGATCAGTGATGTCGTTACAACGTAGACAAGGGTTACCCTATGATGCACAAATTTCCGGTTGGTTCTTGTTAATTGTATCATTAGTTGTGGCTCCCTTCTTACATTATTTGAGACCCAACAACGATTATAAAGTCAGATTATTAATTATTTATTTGACATTTGCACCAACTTTTATTATATTAACGATATCATTTGAAGCATTATTTTATGTGTTTTTCACAGCATTTGTTATCCAGTGGATTGAAATTGAATCCCATTTGAAACAACAAAATAAGAAAGACAACTGGTTGCAAGTGTTAAGAGTGGCAATAATTGGCTTTTTCTTATTACAGATTGCCTTTTTCGGTTGTGGTAATGTTGCGTCCATTTCATCATTTTCATTAGATTCCGTGTACAGATTATTACCAATTTTTGATCCTTTCCCCATGGGTGCATTACTAATGTTGAAATTAATAATACCATATGTCATACTGTCGTGTGGATTAGGTATCCTTAATGTGAAGTTGAATATTAAAGATTATACCATCTCCACATTAATTATCTCCACAAGTGATATTTTATCTTTGAATTTCTTTTATTTGTTGAAGACTGAAGGTTCATGGCTAGACATTGGTGTAACCATATCTAATTACTGTTTAGCCATCCTATCTTCTTTATTCATGTTAGTGTTAGAGATGGTAAGTCATGTGCTACTAAGAAATGTGACCATTACAGTGCCCTCTCCCGCAGATGCAGAGAAGAAAGCCAACTAAGTATAGATATAGATATAGATATTTGTGTGTATATATAGATATTGACTTCCTATGATATTAATCACTTTATGATAGATATACTTCCAGTTCCGCGGAATCAACAAAAAATAAAAAACGGGTCCGGGGAAAACCAAAAACACCGTGGAAATGACAAAGACTCTATTTGCAGCAGCCACCCGTCGAACGGTGACAGTAATGACACTGAGGTATCTATTAGCGAAAAGTGGATTGATGTCCCTCCAGGACTCAAAGGAAGATAATATAGTATGAGGGTTAGAACTGAAATAAACTTGTGAAGAAGGAAAAGTGAGGAAAAAACCGGATATTATACAATTCTTTTTTGTTACTAGTGTGATCTTCTTTTATTTGTCATTTTTGCCAAGAAGATAAAGTTGTTCTGTTGTGCAACAAACAAACAGGAATCTAGCTATAGTTTAACCAAATTTCAAGTCCCAAATCATGCTTCGTAGGGAAGAAGATATCTCTGTAAGGGAGCCACTGGTAAAGGATATTATTAGAAAATATAGTGATGGTGATAATAATGATAACCATGATGAAGAGATAAGGGAAAATAACATTATTCGAGGTATTATTCCCACAGATAATGTTATAGAGGAAAATGAAGACATGGAAGCAGGGGTTGATGATGGAAACAGGGAAGATATAAAGTTACAGAAAAGAATTGAAGAGGTGAAAGAACTTCATAAAGAAATGAATGTTTTCAAAAGACCAAGTTTATTAGTAATTTGTATCTTGGTGTTTTTATTTGGTTTTGCTGAGATGCTTTATTTAACTCCGTTCATCACCTTAACCATAAATAAGATCTGTACTGGTCTAGATATTGGCTCGTGTGATTCCAAAGAGGTTCAAATGAAAGTTTCACAAATTGGATCAATGACATTAATTTCTTCTGGAATAATTAGTACTCTTATGGGTGGGAAATGGGGTCAGTGGTCTGACCAATATGGTCGAGTTAAAGTGTTTGCCTTTATGGGGACCATTAGAGTCATTGGTAATTTCATACATCTTATAACATTAACCCCATTAGTCCCCTATAATAAATGGTTAATTATCTTGGCAGCAACACTAAATTCCACTAGTGGTGGGATGTTTGCCTTTTTTGGGAATGTTAATAGTTATATCACTGATGTAGTAGAACCTGAGGATAGAATCTCATCAATGAGTATTGTCAACAGTTTAATGCAACTAACTACTGGGTTGGGACCCCTTGCTGGATCATTGTTAGTGAAGTGGAATCACGGGAATGATGCTATCCCGATTTATGTGGCTATTGGGACAGGTGTATTATTTACCATTTTATGTTTTACTGTGATAGTGGAACCACGTCATCATCAAATATTAGAGTTTACTAGACAACAACAATTGGAGAATAATAATAACAATAATAATAGTATTAATTTTGATAATGAAATTATGAGAACAGCTACCTATTGGATAAGGTTTCAAGAATGTAGTAAACATCATTTGACAAGATTGATTGAATTATTATCTCCCCTAAGACAACTATGGTTAAAGGATAAACCCTCCACAATAAGATGGAATGTGATCTTTTTGGTGACTATTGATATCATATTTATGTCTGTGATTATGGGGATAATGCCAAGTTTCCTATTGTTTTGTACTTACAAGTATCATTGGAAGAGTATAGAATTAGGTTATTTCATATCTGCAAATGGGATCATTAGTGGTATAACGTTATTTTTATCATCTCATTATGGTATTACTATTTTGAAGAAGTATTTCCATACTGTGTCTACTCATGTGGATAGATTAGATAAAATTACCATTGGTATGTCAATGTTATTCCTAACCATGAGCAATTTTATTATGATAAATTTTTCCAATGGGACCAATATAATTATTTGGTTCATTCTGTTAAGAAGTTTAGCAAGGATATGTAGTCCTGTGACAGAAGCTACAATTATGAAACATTATAATAAGAAGACAGCCAAGAATACAGGACAAGTATTTGGTGCCATCGCATTGTTGAATTCATTGTCTATGTTAGTGGTTCCACCAATACTTTTAAGAATATATGGATCTACCATCAGTATCAAGCCTGAATTATTTCTCTACTTCCCACTCGTTTGTTGTCTGGTAGCGTTAGCAAGTTGTATTAGCCTGACGACAACACGACAACAGGGACAAGAAGGAGAACCTATTCCCTGATATCTCATCACCATTACACCTCTTCTTCATCATAACGTTAACCATAAAGAACAGCGTAGGAAAGCAACTTTTTGCCTGATGAAGGCAAATTTAACTGCGGAAAAATCGCGGGAGGCAAAAAATCGCAGGGCCGAAGAAAAGAAAAAAAAAAAGAAAAGATGAAAATCTTTTAATGAGGTTTGATTAAAGTGAAGCTCATCTTTAAGAGTCTTGAAACCTTGAGCCGGTGGCAAATACAGAGGATTAAGAAGTGTACACAGACTTTTATAGACATCCAATTTTATATTCAGAAACACAGACCAGAAAATACAGAAAGTGATTTAATCATACGAATTTAAACAAGGTCAATCCCATCGCAAGAAATATGTATGTGGATCCACAGAGGAACAACGAGGTAAGGCGATTGACTTTACGTATCACTCCAAAGGAAGAATTACCATATCATCAGCCCAGACCCGCAAATGAAAATGCGATGATGGCCAGTAGAGAGCAATCACCACAAGTTGATATCTATCATTCTTCTTCCCCAGTTTATACAGTACCAAAGGATGAAATACAAATATTAAAAGATCGTCAAGCACAAGAACAACGAGCACAAGCCGAATTGAAACAAGAGGAAGAAGTGGGAGAAGAAGAAGAAGAAGAAGAAGAAGAAGAAGAAGAAGAAGAAGAAGAAAAGAAGAATGAGTCTACGGAAACATCGGTGGAACAAGAGCAACAGCAAGAACCATCACAACAAGTTAATGTAAATGACACGTCTATCTCACAAGATACTTTATTACATGGAAGAATAACATCTGGGAAGTATGGTCCCCAGGATTTCCAGATATTAAGAACTTTGGGCACAGGTTCCTTTGGTAGAGTGCATCTTATTAGATCTAATCATAATGGTAGATTTTATGCGTTAAAAGTCTTAAAAAAATCCACTATAGTAAAATTTAAACAAATTGAACACACTAATGATGAAAGAAAAATGCTATCAATAATATCACATCCATTTTTAATTAGAATGTGGGGAACATTTCAAGATGCACAACAAGTTTTCATGATAATGGATTTTATTGAAGGTGGTGAATTATTCACTCTTTTAAGAAAATCTAAAAGATTCCCAAGTCCTGTGGCAAAATTTTATTCTGCTGAAATTTGTCTTGCATTAGAATATTTACATGATCTAGAAATCATTTATAGAGATTTAAAGCCTGAGAATATTCTTTTAGACAAGAATGGTCATGTTAAGATAACAGATTTTGGGTTTGCTAAATATGTCCCCGATGTGACATTTACTTTATGTGGTACTCCAGATTATATTGCCCCAGAAGTGGTGAGCACAAAACCATATAATAAATCTGTAGATTGGTGGTCATTTGGTATATTAATCTATGAAATGCTTTGTGGCCATACACCGTTTTGTGACTCAAATACAATTAAGACATATGAAAATATACTTAATGCACCATTAAAATTTCCAGATTACTTCGAACCCATTGTACAAGATTTATTAAGAGGTTTAATTAATAGAAACTTAAGTCAAAGATTAGGTAATTTACAAAATGGTACAGAAGATGTAAAGAATCATCCATGGTTTGAAGAAGTCATTTGGGATAAGATTTTAGCAAGATGTATAGAAACACCATACGAACCTCCAATAATGCAAGGACAGGGTGATTCTTCCCAATTTGATAGATATCCTGAAGATGAAATGAATTATGGGTGTCAGGGTGACGATCCATATCATGATCTTTTCCAAGAATTTTAAAAATCATCCTTTCTATCACAATCTCCTTCATATAATATCATGTCCCAAAACTTTGCATGGCTGTTCTTTTATGGAACTGGACAGCCCTTCTGTCACATTGGATGCCCCCACAATGATAACAGATAGATACCCTAATTTTTATTTAGTCATTTAATAAATATACTTACACACATATATATAACTGTACCAGCATTATCACGATTTTTCCTCATGAAACCTTCAGTCTATAGGACTTTTTCTCTATTTCATGGAGTGTTGTTCAATCTTAACAAGGTGAATTTTTTTTTTCTTTTCAATTTGTTGATAGTTGGTTTTAAAGAGTGAGAGTTTACCTCGAAGGGGGAAATTCAAGTTATAAACAAATTGAAAATCTACAACGTAGCAGAAGAAGTTTTCCTGGTCAAGTTGAAATAGTGATTATATACATAAGGGATATAACAAGAAAAGACCGAACACACACAAAGAAAAGATAGAGGATAATAATGGCAGGGAAATCAAGAGTCCTTAAACAATTATCTCTGTTGAACAAATTAACGTTCAACACAAGGAAACCACAAGTTTTAATCAATCCAACGAAATATCATTCTTTGAAACTGACCTTCCAAGCTCAGAATCATAATGGTCATATGGGGGCTCGTAAATTTTGGCGAGATTATTTACCAACTTTAAAATTTTATAACCCAGATTTCAATATTAATTTAACCAGAATACGAAACGAGGATAAATCTGTGCAGGTTCCTTGCTTATTAAAAATGTTAGATAGAGAAGGTAACTCCCTTGAGACCATCGATATGCAGAATAAAAGATCTGAAGAAATCTTGGATGAATTTTTAAATAAAATTGATCATGAGAGAATACCTGAGGACAAATTGATGAAATTTGGCAAGAATACATAGTCTTGTGAAGAATAATACCATCAAAAAAAGGGAATATATATATACCCTATTTCAAACCATATCTTCTGTAAATAAATAGACATAATTTTAATAAATAATATTATATTCTTACCATTCCATTCTCACCAAAGCAAAACAAGGTAACTTTTATTTCAACTTCATGGGGTCCAAAAATCATCCTCGACCTTCTCATTGATCCTGCAAGTCCTTCGTATGTCCTCCATAATGTCACATACTTTTAATACCATTTAATTTAAACATTTCATTGCTATAAAAATTCAAAATGTCACAAATTCCAGTTTAAGGTAAGAGGGATACCTGGTAACATTATTAAACCAAACAAAGAGTAATAAGAGTAATATTCCAATCAAGAATAACATTGAAAGGTTCCAATATAAGTTTTTTTATCAATTTGTAGTTTACTCCCTTTTCAGACAGATGGATAACTCGTTAAAAGTACCTTTTAAGTTGAACCACAAAGATACCGATCAGAATTATACAGAAAATACTGATATACTTTACGTAGCCAATGGATTCAAATATTTCTCCAATGGGAAGCATAGTCATCATATTGACTATATGACACAGCTTATGAACTGTAGTGCTGATGCAAAGAATGGGAAGTTAATAAGCACCTTCTTAAATAAAGACAGAGGAATAGTTCAATTTCCCAGGTATCTGCTTAAGAAGTTTAAATGGGAAAATGATGTTGACAATGCAATATCATTAGTGCCATCACAAGAACTTAAGAGTAAAGATGCACCTTTAGGAGAACAAATAAAATCATCTCCAGCCTGTGGTAAGATTTCGAAACTGGGTACAATACCAGAAGTCGTTAATTCAGAGGCAAATATTAATGTTAAACAATTACAATTAATTGCTAGCTTGTATGATACAATGAACAGGCGCTTTGGAACTTCAGAGGCGAATGAACTACCAAGTACAACGAAGAAAGGGAACTTTGACACAACGAAGACACTTAAATGCAAATATGGTAAATTAGTAGGTGGGCTCAATACTGGATCATCTGGAGAGATCAAAGTTTTCATTAAAAGGATTGAGCAACAAAGAGATATCGAGAATTCACATTACACTTTTTCTCGTAATGGTAACATTTTTTATGCAATAAAAGAATTTAAACCTAGGACTCCTAATGAAACTGATGAAACGTATAACACAAATATTATTTCTGAATTTATTATTGGTAATTCCTTCTTCAACAAATGTGTTAATATTATCAATATTTTTGATTTAATGGAATTAAACCAATTAAACCAATCACGATTTATCCAAATAATGGAATTATGCCCCTGTGGTGATCTTTATTCTTATGTTCATACATTAAACAAACAGAATAAACACATTAATGTCAATGAAGCTGATTGTTTTATGAAACAGCTTTTAAATGGTGTCTCATTTATGCATAGACATGGGATTGCACATTGCGATCTAAAGTTGGAGAATTTGTTGTTTTATCCGCAGGGACTATTAAAGATATGTGATTTTGGTACAAGTTCAGTGTTTCAAACTGCTTGGGAAGTAAATGTTCATAAACAAAGAAATAAAGTGGGTACACAACCTTATTTAGCACCTGAAGAATTAGGAACAGAACAATATGACCCTAGATTATCTGATTGTTGGTCCTGTGGGATGGTTTATATGACAATGATATTGGGCCATTACATGTGGAAAAGTGCTTCTATTGTAGATGTCATATCCTTTAAAAAGTTCAATGATGAGATTGAAAGAACAAGTCGATTCCATGTATTTGAAGACTTGGTTCATGATTATCCCATGAAACAATTACTTCGCAAACGGGCCATTTATAAGATATTTGAACAAGATCCACAGGCTCGAATCACTGTGTTTCAGTTATTAGCAACCCCATGGATCCAAGGGATTGACTGTTGCCAAGAATAAACCGGATATTTTATTTATTATAAATATATGTGCATGAAATTTTGAAGAATATATGTAATATCTAATTTTTTTTATTGACTTATTAGAGTTTTGTTAGTTAAACTACCCTACTAGCTAAAGAACATATTTTCTTATGTCCTCTTTCCAACAATTCTCTTCCAACGACTCCATCATTAGCCATAATTCTGGTCCCCAAGGGATCTCCATTAGTTTTGTTAATAAGGACACATGCATTATCTCCAAATGATATATTAGATCCATCTTTACGATATCCATTCTTCTGTCTTGTTCTCACTATCACAGCATGACATATATCACCTCTTTTCACTCTATTTGAATTAGCGGTACCAGTAACGTTTTGATTTAAGGGTTTAGCCTTTTGAATAACACATACTATCTTATCACCAATGGTACCACTAGATTTAGGAGAACCCTTCTTTAAGATTTTGATACATTCTGCAATTTGGGCTCCCGAGTTGTCGATAACTTTTAATAAAGTCTTTAAGTAGATCATTTCTTTCAGTTCAATGCTACTGAGTCGTCCTGTCTGGGGTTTAAGTGTATATATGATGTCTGTGGTGGTGTATATCTTATTCAATATTCGCCTTTTCCTTTCAAAGTGATTTCGTCTTTATGCTTTTTATTTATCATTTTTCCTGTCACTAAATCAAAAAGGAAGAAGGTATAAAATTATGAATGCTGGAATATATTATAAAGTAAGAAATATATAGGAATATATTATACATATGCATGATCGATTAAGTTCTAAAGGAATAAATAAATAAAAATAAATAAGCTGCAATAACACATTAAACCTGGGGGTTTAACTCAAATGATGGAATAAAGAATCTAATTTATTCTTTATCGTTTCTAAATGTATTCGTTGATTTAAATCCACAGTAAGACATCCAACGACAATATCTATCAACTCTTTATAATTGTTTAGACATACTTGATACAATGGTTGTTTATCATATTGACCTGATGTAATTAATTCACGTAAATGAGATTCTGTTTGATGTTTAAAGGGTAATTTCCCTACTAACATTGTATATAGCATGACACCAAAGGCCCAGATATCAGCTTTTGGGGTTAAATTATTTTCTAATAATAGTTCAGGTGATGCGTAAGGTAAAGACCCAACATGTGAATCAGAAGATTTGGTCCTTGGAATACAATCTTTGATATAATAACTCATACCAAAATCGCATAATACTATATTCCAATTTTTGGCATTAAAATCTTTATGATTCTTTTGTAATAAACAATTTTCTAATTTAATATCACCATGAATAATTTCCATTTCATTATGAAGATAATTTAATGCATCAATTATTTGTCTTGACAAAAAAGTAATAATTTTACAACGTGTATCATTTGATATTTTAGAATTAATTAAATTATCCCATGATAATACAAGATCATATAATGTTCCATCTTCAAATAATTCAGTGAGACAATAGATTGCATAATTATTATCAATTTGATATTTTAAAAGGGGTAAAATATTTTGATGTTTTAATTGATACCAAATATTTATTTCTCTAATGACTCTATCTTTAATCTTTTCATTATTTTTAAATTTAATTATCTTTACTGCTTTTAATGATCCATTATTATTACTGGTACATTTTCTAATCATCCCCCATGCACCATAACCAATAATACTTTCTAGAGTATAATCGAATAATTGCATACCTTTTTCATTAGGTCTAATAAAATTTGAATTTATACTTGAGGAAATATTATCTTGTGTTTGTTGTATGTTATTGTTATTATTTAAACTTTGTATTGAAACATTTGATGGTGAAAATGTACTTAAATATTGTGATGCTAAAGAATTATGTCTTTTTAATGATAATCCTGATTTATTATTTTTTATTGGGATTTCAATAGTATTGTTGTTATCTTGATTATTATTATTATTATTATTTAATGAATTTAAAGAAGAATTACTCATGGAAGAAGATACTGAAATTTTTTTAATTAACGACATAATTTCTTTATAATTATTAATCTTGTCATTTGGTAAAAGGTTTAAAATTTTAGATTTTCTTTGTGAATATGGTAAATTTAAGAAATCTTTTGGTAATGATTTAATTAAATTGAATAAATCTTCTTTATTCATTGGTTCCTCCTCATCATTTATTGTATTATTGTTATTATTATTATTATTTATTTTATTAAAATATTGTTTATAAGGATCATTAGTGGGTATTGTTGTGTTATTATATATTGGTATGGGTAAAGTGGATCTATTATATTGTGATAATGAAGAAAAGGATTGTGAAGTAGTAGTAGTAGTTGTTGTTGAAGACATATTAACGTCGATGCTTGCCATTGTAGTATCGGTGGGGATAATAGGTAAGGGAGCGGGCACTATATTACTTGAATTATTATTATTATTATTATCATTTGAAGTAATGTTTAAAGGAGAAGACAATCTACGTAAAGAAGAAGGTCTTCTTGATCTTGGTATGAATGGAGAATTGAAAGGTTGTCTTAAACTTGTTTTAATACTAGTTGATTTGTTGTTGTTGTTGTTGTTGGATAAGAAGTTTAGATAAGAAGATCTTCTTTCTAATTCTAAAGTTGAAGGGAAAGTAGTAGTGGTGGTGAGGTTGTAAGTGGGTAAAGGTATTGAATCTACTTGTGAATGATTATAATTAAAAATTGGTGAAATATTAGTTGATGATGATGAGGATGGTGGTGCTGATGTTAACTCCGTGTCTAATTTTTCCCATTTATTGACGATATTGGTAAAATCCAAATCTGGGACATATTCATTCTTTTCACTGTTGTATTTGTGTTTGTTATTATGTAAAGTGTTAAAAGAATGAATATTTTTTGGTTTAAAATATATTATATCATCATCTTGTGGAGTTTCGCCTCTTTGTGAGCTGTATAAACTTTGTGTATTAATTTGTTGTTGTTTTTTTGCATCATTATTTGATGAGTTAGGTAGCATAGTTGGGTGGGGGCGGGGCGGTAAAGGGTGAGGGTATGTTTATACATATATGTGAATATGATTATAAATATCCTTTCAATGATTGAATATTTATTTATTAAAAAAAAAAACAAGAAAAAGAAAAAGAAAAAGAAAAAGAAAACTCCGATGTATAATATAATATAATATAAAGTACGTATAAAGCACAATTATTTATCTCTTTTATAAACTTTATTTAAAAATTCACTTAATACTTGACGTTTAAATCCACGAGATTCATCAATATTTGAAATCATGTCATTTAACCTATTATAAGTTTGTGATTCATATTGTTTATAATGATTAGGTAAATTTAACTCATTAAACACATTTTTCACATTTTCGATGGCGGTGGGGTCATTTTTACCATAATTTTCATCTAGGATGCTACGTTGGTCATCATTACATAGTTGTAAAGCTTTATTAATTAGCCAGGAACATTTATTATCTTGGATATCTGTGCCGATTTTACCGATTAATTGAGTGGATCCATAACAGTCCAAAAAATCATCTTGAATTTGAAAATATTCACCTAGGGGGATCAATACATCTTGAGCTTGTTTTAAATCCTTTGTATTTGTGATCCCGGACATGAACATTGCTAAAGCGACGGGTAAATAGAATGAATAATATGCTGTTTTGAATCTAACAATAAAAGAATGTTTTTCCATAGAGAAGTTATTGAGGGAGGAGGAGGGGAAAGAGGAAGAGGAAGGAGATTGTGCAGGTGCGGTAATTAAATCTAATAATTGACCCAATTCTGTCTTAAAAGTAATTTCATGAAACAAATCTAATAAATCTATATAATAAGATTCTTGTCTAAAATATTTTGATAAAAGATGATAAATGGCCCCCTCCAACATGAAGGCGTCATTAATTGCGATGTCACCGACCTGTGGTAGTTTATACCAACATGGTTGTCCCCTTCTAGTGAGTGAATGGTCCATGATATCATCTGCCACAAGAAAATAAGCTTGTAATAATTCGATACACCAACCCAGGATTGCGACTTTCTCATATTGTGAAGAGGATAATTCCGTATTATTTGTCAGGATTCGGTATGTGTCGATTACTGAGAGGCCTCTATTTAGTTTTCCCCCGGGGGTGTTATAGTTCAATGATTTGGTGAACCATTGGATGGCCTCTGTGGGCATCCCATATGATTGCAGAGTCTCGGTGAGGTCTTGCACGATTTGCGGGAAAACCTGCAGGAATGCTTGTTTCTTGTTCATGTGTGTGCAGTGTTTGGGTAGGGCCGGGGGGGGCATTGACATTGACATTGACTGGGAGTATGGGACCTGGGACCTGGGACCCCGACTGTTGCAGGTGTTTATATACCGCTTGTTCTGGGGGGCGGGAGGCCACAGCTGGAAATTTCGCAGTTGTCGTTTAGCCTGGCGCGGTGGGGTGTGGGTGTGTCGTAGAGTGTAGAGTACTCTATGGTATAGTATAGTATAATATAGTATAATATAGAGTTCACCGAGTGACAACAGACAATGGCATAACACACTATATAGACTTTCTACACCGTTCTACACTCTATATGACTCTCTCCATCCCCCACCCTCTACTATACACTTGCACTAAACAACAACTAATAACGACGCTGACGTCTGGACTTACCTGGTCTGGATTTGCCCTTGCCGCTGCCGCCTCTGCCATTGGAGAACCCAGTAACATCAGCTGAGGACTCAGCATCATTCTTTCTCTTAAACCTCTTCATACCACCAAACCCATATTTACTATCTTTAGCGGCACGCTTGCCATTCCTTCCCTTCTTCTTGTCACCATCATGACCATGACCGCGACCAAACGACGAATCAACCTCATCTTCAATACCAACATCAAATTCAGTTCCATCAATCTCATTCGCTTTACGTTTCTTCTTCAAATTCTTAATCTTATCCAACGTCTCCTTCTTCTCCATCTGTCTCTTTTGTAACGTAGCAACTTGTACCTGTTTACCAAACTTCTTTAATTGTCTTTGTCTACGAGCCTCATCACGAGCTTTTCTTTCACTCACTTCCACATAAAGTTTATTCTTAATCTTATCCATATGTTCATCAGTCTTCACCATCTCCGCAAAATAATCTAGCGGTCTAATAAATGACACTTTCTCCTTCTTTAATTCATCATATCCAATGGTCACACACTCTAAAGCCTGCTTATAAAATGATAATTCTCTCTCCGTATCATCATATATATCCTTTATGGTAGAATCGGTATTCGACCCAGATATAATAGATTGATGTTCTTGGAACGAATGTTTATCCCACGGTAATGATACCCTTTCTAAACAATGTTTAATCGCTTTAACATTGTTAATACTCAATTTTTGATATGGTACAATATCCGCATCACTATCAAATTCAACATCAGATAATGGAATATCTTCTGGTTCTTCCTCTTTTTCTGGTTCTTCTTCCCCCTCTTCTTCTTCACTTTCACTCTCTGCTAATTTATTTAAATCTAAACCTTTAACCGCTTCTTCCCTCTTCTTTTTATTCAATTTTCTCTTTTCTTTCTTAGATAACACACCACTCTTATACTCCTCTTCTTTTCCTCCCCCACCCACCTTCTTCTTCTCTTCCACCTTCTTAACCTCATCAACAACTTTATCACCATCTATAACAACAATATCTTCTTCTCCCTCATTTGTCTTTTCTTCTTTCTTCTTGGCTTCTATTTGATCCAATTTTTGTTGCTCCTTTTCATGTTTCAACAACTCTTTCAATTTGAACCCTTTTGCCATCTTTATATACAGTGCTCTTTATTTATCTTATCTTATCTTATCTTTCTTTCTTTTTATATATCTTTCATATATCTAGTACCACTTTAAAAACACTAAATATTCGATGAGATGAGCTTTATATTTTTCTTTAAATTTTTCTTTTTCTTTTGGCCCCATCGCAAAAAAAATTTTCTTTTTTTCATTTTTCGTTTTTCACGATTTTCTCTATATATTACACAAAACTCTATATCAACCCAGACTTTTCCAATTCTTCATATAATAAAGGATCAATATATTTAGATAACGTCGGACCTTCTAATTCACCACGAGCATACCGTAGTTTCATCACTATATCTCTTGCCAATGCTTCCATCCCTGCAGGTCTCAATTTAGGTACAACTATACCTTCATTCATCACATCACCACTAACACGTTCCCATTTTTCATTCACATTCATTAATTGACATGTAGTTTGACCTTGTGTCATTAATCTTAAATCTATTTCAAATCCAATGGATTCCATCACAGGAATATATCCACGTATCTCTATAAAGGGCGTGCCCACAATCTCTCTACTCACAGTAATTCGACCCTTTCTTCTCTTATTTATCACTTGTTCCACAATAGGAATATATTCTATACGCGTCACAATATTCATTTCATATATCGGTTCTAATAATATGGGGCCAGCAGTTAAAAGAGCAATATAACATGCCTTCCGCATAATAGGCATTATCTTATATGGCTTAAGATCCCCGGATGACAATTTATGAAATTCTAATATATTAAATCGAACACCAAATATCTCTTGTCCACATAATGGTCCATTTTTAACACCAGAATTAAACCCTTGAATAAACATCTCTTTATATTCTCGTAACATCTCAACATCACTTTCATCAGGTATGGTATCATTAATTAACATATTCATACCATCTGTATACATCATATTTCTAGCTTGTAATGAATCCCAACCATATTTCCCACGTAAGATTGGACCCAATTTATCTTCAACGGGTAAATCACCATCAAGAGCATCTCGAATTATACGAGGATCCATTTTACTAGCACTCACACTAATCATAAAATCATCATCTTCACTCTTAACAGGAATGGACGCAAAGGATTCATTATCACAACTTTCTCTCACTACACATATCGGTGGTGATGAAGTCTTCACTTCAATACAACCATACACTTCCCGTAAATCATATAATAAACAATCAAGATATAATTCTCCAGGTGCCAATATATAATACACCTCACTATGTTCATCTTGTCTTATCGTTACACCAGCATAATATTTCAAAATTTTTGTCGTTAATACCTCTACTAATTTAGGTAATTCCTTCGGGTTCAATGGAACAATATCAATCTTAACACAATTCTTATTTATATACCCCCTTGATGGTGCAATTGTTTGGGCGTCAAATTTAACATCTTGTGCCACTATGAAACATTGGTTCGTGACATGTTTCGCTATACTAGTAGATTTAATCAACACAATTTGTCCTGCATAGGCAACATCTACTGGAACCGCATATTGTCCATCCATCATCATAATCTTTTCAATATAAAGATTATCCCTGGCATCCACCTCAGGGAAAATATCAACTTGATGATCAACTCCTAAACGACCAGATTCAATCTTAGTAAACATATACTCATCACCACAATAATCTACAAATTTTAATATGCGTGCTACCATACCATACGTTTCCTTTTCCTCAGTGACAGTAGGCGGTGTCATATGATCTTGAATCGCAGAATATAATCCAGTTTGGTTCTTACCAAAAAATTCAGACATAATAAATCTTAATATTGGATGTGGATCTTGAAATTCTTTAGGGATTATAGTACCCCGAGGTAGAACTTTTAAATTGATCAATTCTGTCATTAAATCATCAATTGATTCATTATCATACGTTAATGTCATCGTAATCACTTTATAAATTGGTTCTAGAATGAAATTTAGGAAATATTTTTTATTCCACAATGATTTAATGAATTTATCTCTATCCCCCTTATGTGGGAACTCCTTACGGTAACATCTAAGAACAAATTCTTCTATTGTGAAAGTGAAACCAAGTTTACTAGAGGCAAATATGATATTATTGTGCTCAGGTGAATATTCTGTCGCAGAGGTCACAATAGATTTACGTTGAAGATATGCAATATATTCATTAATTGAAGTGACCAAATGTAATAATTTCAAATATGAATCCTCTGGTGTTAATTTTAAATCCAACACTAATCTATCTAATTTATTAAAGATAAACACAATGTATTTACCCCTTTTCAAAGAATGTTTAATTAAATGTTCCACAACCGAGGTTAACCCTTCTACAACATCGATACAGATCATCACATTTTCACATGCTTCTAAGGCGATAGTGACTTCATCCATGAAATCTACATGGCCCGGGCAATCAACCATGGTTAAAACGACAGATTTATCATGAAGATCAGTAGTCAACAATGTCATCCCGTTCAATTTAATACTCATTCCTCTTTCCACTTCTTGTTTAAAAGTATCCATAAATTTTAGTTGTTTCCAACCTTGTTTCACCGCTTTAGTAACACCACGTAATTTATCTATCTGATGAGATTCCATGACAATTAAATCCATTAAAGAGGTTTTCCCTGAATTCTTAGGACCCACAAAAGCCACATTTCTCAATCTAGTTGGGAGTGAACACATATTTAACATATATCCTCTGTCATATGTTACCGGGGGTAATTTATCTGTTGTCATGGGAGGGTACACATATTGTTTCGGATTAAAGGGAGCTTCCCTGGGTTTAATTAATGGTTGATTTAAAGACTGTGTGTTTTCAGTCTCTACAAGGATATCAACAGCTGCTAAATCACTTTGTTTAACAACAGTACTGGTATTATTATTATCTCGTTCCACCTCATTAGATGATATGAGCTCTTCCTTGTCACTACTTTCTTCTTTCTTATCGTGAGAATCAGGAACGGTAGTTGAACCCAGCAAGTTCCCAAACTCATCAAACAGCTCTTCACTCATATTAATGCAGATCTTCTTAGAGCTAGTAATTATCCTTCTTTAGCCGCTGATCTACTAGATGTTATTACTTATACGTCACTATAAAAAGCTTTTCATCAAATTTGGATGTGAAAAAAAAAAGTTAGAGATGGCTTTTAAAGATTTCAGTCAATTATAGAAGCTGATAGCTATATCTAAAGGGTTGAGTTCAGGATACATATCTTAATACAGAAAACCCACATCTCACAAGCACAATACTACCACGTTAATATCAACCCAGTGCTGATTTAATTGAGATTTTTGCAAGGAATACGATTGAGTATTAATCTAGTATACGGGCTTTTTACTCAAGCAAGGTTTGCACCTTTTCCAACAAGATTATCACGTTTATTAAACTGAACTTGATCCGGGGATAAGGACCATTGAGATATATCATTTCCATGCCCACATATAATATCCTGCCAGAATCCGTGAGGGACAGTATGCATGGCGTCAATTTAGATCCCAATAACATATTAGATAACTTGCATACCATAATACATGAAAATTTAGAGGATGATACAGAACCACAAGTTGTGGAACATTTCAACTACCAGCAAGAACTAGATAAATCTTTACTATCTAGAAGTTCTGTTGTTGGGTTGGGGTTCGGTTTAATGAGCCCGGTCCTGGGCATGTGCACGAGCATGGCTATTGGTTTATTAAATGGTGGTCCCTTAACCATTATGTTGGGTTTCCTAATCAGTGGTGTCAGTATATGGTTTTGTTCATTGTCCCTGGGTGAGATTGTCTCTAAATTCCCCATGGAAATTCATGTCGGTAGTGCAATGTTGGCACCAGAACCATTTAAACTGGCTTGCTCATGGTATACAGGTTGGTTAATGTTGATTGGGAACTGGACTATGAGCACGAGTATCACTTTTGCTGGTGCACAATTAACCATTTCTTTGATACTGATGGCAAATAGAGATCTTATCGACGAGACACATCTAATATTTTATACAGTCATTGTATTTTATCTTGTGGTGACCATAGTAGGACTGGTTAATTTAAAATTTGCCAAATTTATTGAAATAATAAACAAAGTTTGTGTTTATTGGATCTTTTATG
>JAJLXW010000450.1:0-34057 GCA_030571515.1 Monosporozyma aquatica
ATATCCATGTTAATGAATCAATTCCTGTTAAACTAAAGACTAATTCACTTTCATATCATAGGGTTATGAGACTAACCCTTGTCTAATCATGTATCATAACTGTAGGGCCTTATAGGGTTAATTCATATGATCAATTCTGAGACTTACCTTCGATCACATATGTTACATAAAGAAAACATTTCTGTTCTCCAAATAAAACATTTGAAGTCACAAGAATTACCTTATACTTCTTTGATTCTTTAATTTTGGGTATGAGAAGTCTTATGCTGGAATATAGATGGTGTCAGCTATATGGTACATTAATTGTAGAAAAATGTAAAGCCTTTGCGGCTATTATTTTGGCCTTTTGCGTTTCTTCTCATCACTTAAAAGTAGATTAGACCTTATTTATCTTTTGAAAAAGGTGGGTGGACAAGCTTTTTAATTTCATATGACAGAAGGGAACTGTTCAAAATGTTTTGAACCTTCAGCTAACTTCATTTAGTTGCTCTTTTACACCAGAGATCACCAAATCTTGTGCCCTATTACTTTCAAAAACACATATATTCTCGTTCCAAGAAGGCTCACAATTTTGTAATACACATAGCACAGCTCTAAATGTTTCAGAATATTAATTTTTTCCCCCACTGGCCTCTTTGCTTATATTACTTTTCTCTTACATTTTCTTCAGAAGATATATAAGAAACAATTGCTATTTAATTAAATTCCCCCACCGCTATACAAAGAACCTGAAAAAAGAAGACACAAGCAACAAGCTAGTCACCTAAAAGTGCCAGTGTATAGCGCCCCGGTTTGGGTTGGTAACGTTCACAGTAATAAGAAAATAAAGTATGGTGTTTTTTCTTCTTATGAAGGCCTTATTTGTTTTGTTTGTTATTTTGCCATGGTATTTATACCAACTATTTAACAATACTTTACCAGGTGTTATTCTACATATTATTGTAACGCTTGGGTATAGATTAATATATGCAACATTGCATAATATATTTGATTTTACAACACCAAATTATAGGGAGAGAAACATTGTGTTCCTAGTTATAATAGTGTTCATTTTAGGCTACAAATACCTGCTAGTTACTCTCAAGAGCATAAAATCATTTGTTTACAGAAGGAGGAAATGGATCAGGGATACGCAATCTATGATTTGTCCAATTTACCCAAGATATATCAAAGATAAAGCAGAACATTTCTCCCAACACGCTATCGAATGGCTTTTTAAGCAACTAAATATTTATAGGAGGAACAGCATAAACCTATGTGTTCCAGTAACTTAGAAGTTTACTAGCTTAACTATGAGTATTGAACATATCGGTATTTTTCTGGTACTCTCTTTATCGTCAACTTTTACAAAGAAGACCGATACTGAAAGACTACGTTACCGGCTGGCGAATAATTAGGTGCAAAAAAAAAGACTACAATTCAAAAATATTGGTGAAGATCATATTATAACATGAATCATATCATTTTGCTTTAAAAACTATTCCTTATATCATTGTTTTTCTATGTTTACATTATTGTTTATTCTCACCATATTTTATAATATTCACTTAATAACCCACTTCAATTACTGTCGTGGGGATGAAATTAACAAAATGCAAGGGTTAATATAATATTTACAAAAGAATCTATATACACATTTATTATTCAATTGTCTATACCAATGTGCCGTTTTTCTTGACTTCTCTTTAGACCTTTAAGAGAATACGCTCGTAACATACTCTGGAATTCTGTCGGTTCAGTATCAGAAACAATACGTTTTCGACGACGGCGTGGGGCTGTACTTACCATTAGTTCTTGGATATTTTGGGTCAACCTAGTGCTTTTCATTGCGTCATCAGCTTCTTTTACGATACTTTGAAATTCCAATGCTTCAATTTTCTCATTCAGGTAACCACGGTATAAAGACAACATCTTGGAATGATCATCCATTGGGGTAATACTTTCACTTACTTTCCATGTTTCTACATCGGATAAGTGGAAGAAATTGGGGGTAGTATATAATGTTTTATGATAGTAATTTCTATTCAACTCCTTAACAACAAATGACCGTTCTTCTTTAGAAAGAATGCCTTTATCAAGGTAATCTGGAGTTTGAATTGAATCCCGATGATGAGCCTGGTGGTGACAGACTTGGACTTGAAATCCAATCATACTTTTATCTTTTTCAATGGTATCAAGCAGTACTTCATGCTTTTCTTTTATTTTTTGTAGTTGCAACTTTAAAGCGGTTTCATCTTCAAAATTGCTTATCTGTGGTAATGGCAAGTCCTCATAATCTGAAGGTAATGGGAATGCCAGAATATTTAAAACTGGATAAGAGAAACTTCGTCCATTTCCCAGAGGTATCTTCTTCTTTTCTGTCTTCATCAATACTTTAGCCATCTTCCAATCAAAATTATACTCTTTTAGTTTATGCTCTAATGATTGAAGTATATTCTTCAATAGCACAATTGATAATTTAAACTCTGAATCTGCAACTTTGCTGGCAATTTCCTTGTCGTTTCTTTGATGGTTTATGATATAGTCTTCTTGTCCAAATATTTTCTCTTTAACATATTGACGTCTATCTAGGAAATTCTTGAATCTAGCATTATAAGCTGAATGAATGATATAGTCAATCTCATCTAACGGCAAGTATTGGAATCCAAATATTTTGGCGATATTATGATATGCTAAGAAAATGCCATCCATAAAACCCATTCTAGCTTGTAAAGAGTATTTTAATAGGGTGGATCTAATAACTTCAAAAAATTCTCTCTCTAGGGATTCAAATTCTCCATATACTTTATCCATTTCATAGCCTGTGGCATTAGAATTTTTCTCCACATATGACAAATCGTGCCTTATACTAGCTGCTGCTCTTGTCTTTAAATCAAAGATACCGGTTCCTGGTAATTTAGATTCATAGGCATCTAGTTGAGATCTTATGATAAAATCATCTATCTTGGAGTAATGATAATGTTCTTCAGAGTTTTCTTCTTCTTTCAGAGTGAGGAAATCTTCTAATGAATGACCCAGAATGGATAACACCATTTCTCTATCGAGACTCTTATCTGAATCAATAGATATTATATTATTATCCTTCTTTCTCAAGATAATAGTGGCAGGGAATTGAGCACCTCTAGTAAAATCTATATATCTTTGTGGGAAATTTCTTGATATACTAGAGTTTGTAATGTTCAATTTCCTGAAGTTAGATAAAAGGAAGTGTAAATGGGATAAGATTGATGTCATTGAACTTGTTGATGAAACATATTTTTTAGAGTAAATTTTAGCCACTTGATTCAATTTCCGATCCTTATGAGGAGTAATAAATAGTGGTTTTTGTTTATGTTTAACTGATAGGTCACCTGTAGCAATGATTTTCTTCACTTTCCTTTCTAATAGCTTGGGAGATATTGCCTCCATTTTACGATCAAAATTGTACACACCAGATCTTGTGTCACGTAATTGATGTAACACAAGAGGTTCGTACAAGACACGATCTAAACCATATGCCAGTTGAGGTGGTTTAGAAGAATTTGATATACCCAATTTTCTCACATCTATAAGTTCTTGTTTCACATTTTCAGGATTAGTCGTAATGGTGATAGAACCAATTGGTGGCTTAAAATATTTTAAGAAGTCTACTTTAGAATTATCGTTGACTCCTTTGTATTTGTACGGCCTTCCCTTGAATCTATATTTCTGAGAAGCTTTCTTGTATGATCTACGGAAAGAGTCGAATCTGGCAGTTATTGGTTTCCTGAAAATGGTACCTCTAGTTTTATCCCAACTGAGCAGCCCATTCCTAGTAATAATCATATGGTAACTGGGGACATATTAGCTTATTTCTTGGTGGGAAAGAAATAACTTTCTCTTCTTCGTTTTCAACGGCCTTTTCAACTTATAGCTCTGTTCGATATTTTCATTTTTTGGCAAAATCTGGAGTTTAGGCCAATAATGCATCGTTCAGAATATATAAAAGTTGCATCAAGTATGATCATGAGTTGTTATTTATCCATCAATGCTAATGAAATATATGTAACGTAATATAAAAGTATATATATATTGCTAGACTGGGAAAGTATATAAATATAAATAGGAAAGGAAAAGGAAAAAAAAAATAACATATAGAAAATGCTATTTAAGTGAGTTGTAGTTTGGTCATCAGGACAAATACAGGGATATCTCATGAATAAATGTCTGGTGATGGGGGATAAAAGAAAGGGGAATAATTTTAATGGCTTGAAACTTGAATGCTTTTGTGGAAACTTCCGGTTGTTGAATATAAAAGTCTATCTTATTTCTCTATTCTCAAATACTATTATTCATTCTTATCATAGGGTCTGCTACCTTATTGAGAATGTAAATCTATATCGTTATAACTATTCTCCATATTCGGTATGTTATTGTTGGCGTTATTATTTTTGTTTGCATTAGCTTCATTATTAGTCATTGGATCGTCACTAACCTGACTTATCATATCATCTTTATTCTTGTTCGTTACATCATTATCTAGCTTATCATCATCGTCATCATTAGTATTGAAAGTAGTAGTATTAGGGTTATCACCCTTGGATTCACTAATCTTTAATTCTTTCACATAATTTTCTAAATTCTTCCAATTTTCATCTCTCTGTATCTTTCTTTGTTCAGTTTCCTTCATACTAGAAAGGTATAAAGCATTACAGTTTTCATATAGAACTGGGTTTGTCTCTAAAAAGATTTTCAATGCTTTAAATGCCATTGCATGAATAGCTTTATTCCATGATCCAGAATTTATTGCTTGTTCCACTAACATATATGGATCAGATAAAGCGACTGGATCACCATTATTATTTAATAAAGCATTAGGTGAATCTAATTCTAATTGTGATGTTAATTCATATAATGGTGGGAATATGATTGGTAATATGACTTCAGCATTTTCAATACATAAATTTAAGAAATATTCATTATTCCAATAACTTAAGACTTTCTCTGATACTTGGAAATGTGATGAAGAGATACATTTAGCTAATTGAACAAATAAAGGTACTTCCACTTTTATAAATTCTAATGGTTCGATTACTTCAAATATATCTTCAATTTCATTTAAAAACATTATTTCCTTTGTAGAGTTAATCTTTGGCCAGTAACGTAATAGACCCATTACTACTTCTTCGGTTAATAATGGTTCCTTTTCTAAAAATTGTACGATACAATATGCTAATTGTGGATGATAAAGGGAAAGACATCTAACTTTATGTAAAGGTAATAATACTCTTACGAGGAAGATTTTATGTTCTTCCTTTAAAGGTAAAGCAAACCCATTAATAATAGACCCTAATATTTCTAATAATTCCGCGACACCATTAAATCTTTCAGTTTCATAAGTGAATTGTAAGAAGATATTATTTATTGATCTACGAATAAAACTTCTTAAACTTAAGAATTTACCATAGATTCGATGTAAAGTAGTCTTTAAACAATCTCTTTCTCTAATATCTTCACTATCGAATAATTCTAATAATTTTAATATAAAATTTTGATCAATGTATTGTTTTGCAATTTGATGATTAAAATCTGGTGATTCTACAAATCTTAAAAACACTTCATAAACTAATTGCATATGTGGCCATGCTAATTCATTAACGGGTTCATCTTCATCTGGATCATAAATATCTCCTACGGGATTCACTGGGGGTGGGATTGGTCTAAATAAATTACATTTAAACATATTAACCATGTGAAGATACATTTCGTTAGTATAAGTGAATCTATTAGTGACGATGAATTCAATTAATTCTTGTAAAGTGTATCTTTTAATTTCTTTCCCTTGAATATCAAAACTTGGATCATTAAAATCGAACATTATATTACATTGGTCCACTTTAGCAATGAATAATGGTATTTTCTCCTCTGGTGAGACTTCATCAAAACTTGGTAATTTTGTTATTTGTGTGTATCTTGATGGTTCGAATCTTGATGAAGAATGACGTTGTGGGGTCTTTAATATACCATCGATATCTACATCTGAATTTAATTTAGTTGGTGTGGGTAATCTTTCAAAAGAATGTGATGCTCTTGGGATATCGATTCCAGGAGAATGTGGTGAACCTGGTTGTTGAGGGGGGAAGCCAACGGGTGGTGAAGTAGGTGAATTTGGAGAATGTGGTGATGTGGGTGAAACTTGTGTAGTGGCACCTAATAAAGAAGGGTGTGGTTGTGCAATAGGTTTTGGTTGTACTTTAGTAGTAGTGGTGGAATTATTTTCGGTTGATTGATTATTGTTTTTATTTGATGATGGATCGTTTGTGATTGTTACCATTGGAGGAGGTGGGACCGAGGAGTTATTATTATTATTTGATATATTCATATCTGAAGGGTGGACAGTTGTATCAATTTGCATTTGATCTATATCTTGTTGTTGTTGTTGTTTCTTTTGTTTTGTGGAAGAGGAAGAAGTTTTATTATTTTTGGAACTTGTCTTTGAAGAAGATGATCCATTAGTGGAAGAAGAAGATGATCCATTAGTGGAAGAAGAAGAGTGATGATGATGGTGATGTTTTGAAGGGTTGTTATTAGATGTGGAGGAGGGAGAAGTAGATTTAGTTGATTTCTTTTGAGAGGATGAAAGGTTTGAGTTATTTTTATCCTTCTTTTTATTATTTGTACTTGATGAAGTAGAATTAGCGGTAGTAGCGGTAGCGGTAGCCGTGGCAGTCGAAGAAGAGGACGAGGGGGAAGAAGAGCCTGTAGTCTTCTTAATCAATTTTTGTTTGAATCCACGCATCATCTTGAGAAAGGGGAGAGAGTGTGAGAGAGAGAGAGAGGCAGGAAAAAGTGCTGCTATACTAAAGTATAGGTAGAGATGTAATTATTACGATGTAATTTTGTCAATTACACACACACACACACATAGAAACAATTCAGCGGAGAGACTATTTGATACACCTCTTGGATAAAAGCCACTTGATTGTTTCAATATTAATATATTTATTTCATTTTATTCTTCACGTCTCTCTTTTTTTTTTTTTTTTTTTTTGTTTTTCCATTCCAAAATCGTTTCGAGCAAACAAGAAACCAAAGACTCCGTGCGGTGTGACATATATATTATATGTGAGTTTATAAACTAGTATAAAGGGTTAAATATGGTATCAGCATCTTTATGATAAATCATTAAATAGCCGGTGAACCCTTCTCCCTTGGTGTTGGGGTGACCATTAGAATCTACTTCTCCGACGCCATATTTAAAAGTTAAATAATTTTTGAACCCAAAATATTCGTAAACAGATTTAGCATGCTCATTAATGGCTTCTAGACAAATGGCTACATTTTCTGCATCTGCTCTAGATTTATAATATTGGAAGATGGATCTTACTGAGCCCGTTGTGCTCTTGTTGGATGGATCTCTGCCGATACAAAAGAGATAATAATATTTCATTCCGGGGGGCATAATTTTGTTCTTCAGGGTGGACAATTGATCGAAAAAGATGGAATTGAACCGGTCGTCGTTGGTCCTGGGGAAATCCACTGGATTATTTGGATGTGTCCATATGGCGGTGGCATGGAAGGAATTAGCTTGGACGAGTTCTGCGCCCCTATCGTAATAGAATGCGTTAATTAGATGCATCAAGGCGTGGATTCTATATTTTGATACGGGTTCGTTGTTATTGATGGGGATATTAAAGAATTTCTTCATTAGATAGTCGTTTGCCGGTTCGTTAGCGAAGGCTTTGTACATATTTCTCGACACGGCGTCGACATTGTCTGTGTGCGAGAGGTGTACCCCTGGTGTCTGCGAGACGTTACCGTGGTCGCCACCCTGTGTGTCTTCTGTGACAGTCATAGTTATCCGGTTTGTGCTCCCTTCACCGCTGTGCCCACCGCTGTGTCCACCACACACTGCACAGTATACTCCATCCACTCTATGTAATTATAGTGCAATATGGTAGCAGAAGCAGAAACAGAAACCCAGCGGGGTCACCCGGCCGGCAGCCCGAACCCTAACAGAAATTCCCGCAGCCCTCGGCCGGGGCCTCCGAGTTTTTCCGTCGGGTTTACCCACTCTATATATATATATATATTATATACTCTATATATACTCTATACTCTCTACTCTACACTCTACAAGTGCCACAACCACAAACACGCACTATTATTATTCCCAACCGTATACCACACTCTGGGTATGGACAACATGATGAGACGGAGCTATATCGATTACCTCGGATCTGGGTTTACACACAGGCATGACCGAGATAAATACCTCTAACAGAACCGCTACACTGACTCTCCATACCCTCTTACACTCTTGTCTTCTTGTGCTGTTGTACTGTTGTACTGTTGTACTCTTACACTCTTACACTCTTACACTATGTACTATCACTATCTCTTATACTTCACAGCAAGGTTCACGCGTCACTCGCCCCGACGCGTCTTGGTTCCATTCAAAATTTATATGAAAAATATTTCATCACTCACACTCACACACACACTTATATAATTAGATATAACATAACATACACCCCCCACCACCAAGCACCCCAGCATGCAGATCAATCTGGATAAATATACCACTCCACAACATTCATCTCACAAGAGAATCAAAATAAACAGCAACAACATCAATTTAAATGATTATCAAAATGGATCCATTATTAAATTAAAATTAACAAATTTCGTCACCTATAAACTAACAGAATTCACCTTATCCCCTTCACTAAATATGATCATTGGACCCAACGGATCAGGGAAATCTACTTTTGTCTGTGCCGTCTGCTTAGGTCTAGCAGGGAAAACGGAATTCATTGGCAGAATGAAACGAGTAGAAGATTTCATCAAAAATGGGCAAGAGTTCGCAAAGATCGAAACTTGGATACGTGATACAAATTCACACACCCACATGACAAAGATTACAAGATTCATTCATAGAAATAACAAAAAGAAAACTTCCTCATACCAAATTAATGATATCGATACCACGGAACAAAATGTGAAAAATTTAATCATACAAAAATTTAATATTCAATTAGATAATTTATGTCAATTCTTATCCCAGGAAAGAGTAGAAGAATTCGCTAGATTGAAATCAGATAAATTATTGATCGAAACAATAAGATCAATCGATTCGAAACTCCTTCATTTATTCCAAAATTTAATCACATCACAAGAATCGGAATTATCCACTCAAAAGGAAATTGACGTGAAAAAACATAAATTAGACACATTGGTACAAAGAAGAGAAACTTTAAATGGGAAAGTGACAGAATTGAAAGAATATGAGGAAAAAATTGCCACAATTCAATATCATAAACAATTATTACCTTATGTATACATTAAAGACCATAAATTGAAATTGGAATCGTATAAAGATGATTATAAAGTAGCTAAACAACAATTGAAAACAATCTTAAATGATAAAAGACCATTCACAAAGATTCAAGACACAATAATAAATCAATTAGAAATAACAAAGAGAAAACATATCACCATCAATACCGATATGCAAAATGTTCAATCAAATATCACCAATTTGAAAACAGGTTTATCCCAATTACAACAAGATATTCAAAAGAAGAAAACACAGATTGAATATTATGAACAAAGAACTTATAGAGTACATAATACAATAAGAGAAAGACAAGAAGAATTATCCACAAGGGAAAAAGATTTATTAAAATATACACAAGTTTTACCCCATAATGAAGATTTTACACAAATTGATATGCAAAAGAAAACTTTATTGGATAAACAATTAATCATTAAAAGAAAAATTACAGATTTAACTAATAAAGCACGTCAACAAAATAATGATATTAATCAATTAAATCAACAAATCGTATCCATTAAGAGACAATTAACTTCACAAGATAAGATCCCAATCTTAGATAAATTACGCGATACTGAAGATTTGAAAAGAGCCATTTTCCACATTAGGGGGAAACATCAAGAAATGACCGGGAAAGTATTGGAACCACCAGTAATGACTGTATCCATGGATAACCCCAAACTGGCAATTTATTTAGATAGTTGTATTGATCCAAATACAAGTAAAGCTATCACTTTAATCGATTCTACAACATATGAAAAATTTAATAAAGAATTATTACAATATAAAGTCAATTTAAGAGAATTGGATCCAAATTTCAATTTGAATCAACATAGATTACCCTTGGAACAATTGAAATCATTTGGATTTGATGGTTATTTATCAGATTTTGTGAAAGGTGATCCCAATGTAATTAAAATGCTTTGTCAAACCAATGGGATTCATTTGATTCCAATCACAGAAAAGCCACTATCCGTGGCACAATTAGATAGATTGACTCAACCACCAGATGGTAAGATCATCTTCCGAAAATTTATTCATGGTAATTCTATGGTCACGGTCCATTCATCAGATTATTCTAAACAAGTGTTTAGTCGTGATACACAACTTAAAAGAGAGACAAGATTATATCAAACAAATATTATTACTGAAGAGGATAAAACCAGGATTAATGAAAGAATTGAGGAAAGACAATTACGTATCGATGAAAAGAAAAGAATTATTGAAGAAATTTCATCAGAGAAAGGTAAATTAACATCAGAAGATTCTGAAATTGAAAAGACTTTACAAGAATTTGCTATTAAATTACATAAATGGAATGCAATTCGTAACAAACATAGTAGTTTAAATCAAGATATTAAGACATTAAAGGAGTCCATTCAAAAATTAAGAGAGGAGGCCACTAAAGATGTAACGGGAAACATTACGAAATTAAAAGAAATAATAAAGCAACAGTTAAGAAAACAAGTTGATGTGATTAAAGAAATGACTCAAGTCATTCAAAAAATGAAAACTTTACAAGATAATTTAATCGCTAATGATATCAAAATGTTTGAAAGTCAAAATCTTCAAATTACATTAAATGATGTGATGGGTAGTTTATTAGAAAGAGAAAAGGAATTGAAAGAAGAATATGAAAATAAGAAGGAAATCGTTAAGACAATGAGAGATACAGAAGAATACAAGAATTGGATGACTGAGATTAAAAGTTATCATAACGAATTGAAAGTGAAATTAAATGAATATGCTGAATCATATGAAAAGGATGACAACTTTAATGTCACTTTTATCTCAGATACCATCGATAAATTAGAATCCGAGATTTCTATGATGAATCATGATACTTCATCCATTACTATCCTACAAAATGTGGAAAAGGAGATTGAAGAATTAGAGACCACATTACCTAATTTAATTACTAATTTAAAGGATACTAAAGCCAATATGAGAAGAGATCATGAAGAATTGGTGCCAAAATTAAATACCATTATTGAACAAATATCAGCTACATTTGGTAAATTATTCGTTAATGTTGGTAGTGCTGGTGAAGTTAGATTAGAAAAGCCCACATTATACAGTCAATGGAATATTGAAATCCTGGTTAAATTTAGAGATACTGCCCCACTGAAAAGATTAGATTCCCATACACAATCTGGTGGTGAAAGAGCTGTCTCTACAGTGCTATACATGATTGCATTACAAGAATTTACCGCCGCACCATTTAGAGTAGTGGATGAAATTAATCAAGGTATGGATCAAAGAAATGAAAGAATTGTTCATAAGGCCATGGTAGAGAATGCTTGTGCTGAGGATACTTCTCAATATTTCTTAATTACACCTAAATTATTGACCAACTTGCATTACCATCCAAAGATGAGAATTCATTGTGTCATGGCAGGTCCTTGGATTCCAAATCCAAGTGAAGATCCTACCATGATTCATTTTGGTGAAACCGCCAATTACGTACTATAAGATTAACAAAGATAATATTCTATCCTATATATAAAATGTATATATTTATAGACATCTGAACCATTAAAAGTCCGATATGGATAATCTGTTACCAATACATATAATTGCTTTAAAGAAATGTTCTACATTCTATCGATTGTTTCATAATAGTTGAGTATTTTCTCCGAAGAAAGATTTGATTTAAGGAGAAAAAGTCCTATTGATAGGATTCATAGAGAGATCTCAAGAGTGGTTGAGAGAGAGTTATATAAAAGTAGCAAAATAGAGGAGACCCATGCTGTGTCAATTGAGGACTTATAGAATTGTTCCAAGTTGGGGGGTTAAGAGATGTCTTTTCCACTCTAGATCAGCGGTATGGAAACAGAAACGTCAGGATGTTCACCCTAAAAAACCTGCAATTACACGGTTTGCACCTTCACCTACTGGATTGTTACATCTGGGGTCTCTAAGGACTGCTTTATACAATTACTTATTGGCAAAAAACACTGGTGGTAAATTTATATTGAGATTAGAAGATACAGATCGGAAAAGACTCCATCCTGATGCTGAAACTAATATAATGGAAACATTGAATTGGTGTGGGATTAATTGGGATGGACCCATGGTCAAACAAAGTGACAGAACTGAGAAAGGTTTGTATGCAGAGTATGTGGAGATGTTAATAGAGAAGGGTGCAGCTTATAAGTGTTTCTGTTCCAGAGAACGATTAACGTCATTAAGACACGATGGATATGATAGACATTGTTATAGATTGCATGAGACTGAGAGACAGACATTGGAAGCTGTGAAAGGAAGCACATACACTGTAAGACTAAAACTGGAAAATATCCCTAATTATATTGATGATTTGCTTCATGGTAAAGTGTTAGTAAAAGAAAGGAGGGATCGCCGAGGATTTGATGATCCTATTATCTTAAAATCAGATGGTTTCCCAACGTACCATCTAGCTAATGTTGTAGATGATCATCTAATGGGTGTTACCCATGTTATCCGTGGAGAAGAATGGTTACCTTCCACCCCCAAACATTTAGCCCTTTATGAAGCCTTTGGTTGGACCCCGCCACAATTTATTCATATTCCATTACTAACTAATATGAAAAATGATAAGAAACTTAGTAAAAGACATGGAGACTCATCAGTTCTTGGGTTACAACAATCTGGGATACTTCCTGAGGCGTTAATCAATTTTGTAGCATTATTGGGTTGGGCACCACCAAGAAATATAAGTCAGGAAACACACGAATGTTTCAACTTACCGCAATTGGTAGGATTATTCAATTTGAATCATTTAACTAAAGGTAATGTTAAAGTTGATAAGAAGAAATTACAATTTTTCAATAAACATTTCTTGCAAGAAAGAATCCGTTCAGGCGATCTAGACGGATTGTTAAAAACAATAATACCGCAGTGCCAGGATGTATTTGAACTAGAAGAGGTATCTAAGGATCTGGTTAAGAAGATTCTTGTGAGATGTGGTGATTCATTAAATAATGTTAATGATTTTGTGGCAGAGTTTGGATATTTCTTTAAGAGACCAGTATACACTTCGAAGAAGGGCAACTTTATTACAGAAGAAAACAAACCCACTATCATAAAACTGATAGACACTGTTGAAGCAAAATTGAACCTCGGCGCTACTAGTATTCATCAGATCATGGAAGAAATAACACAGGCAGAAGAGGGAGGTTTGGAGTTCCCTGGGCTGGACAAGAGAACTATTTATAAGAGTGTCAGGTATGGATTAACAGGGCAAATGTCTGGGACCAAATCTGATAATTATAACGGATATCCTAGGTACAGAAGAAACACAAAACCGACTACATAATTTCATAACCCATCTCCAAGGCACACTTTAACCGACTTTCCTAGTGGAACCATTATCAACTGACTAACTAACCCATCGATCCTTCTTCCTTTCTCTTCAAATTACCGCTTTGGGCCATATGTGACACTTTTCATTTCGAGAAAATTCCTGATTTTCCATCGAAGGAAGAAAAAAAAAGACGAAGACTGAAAAATTACAGTCGAATCTTCTCTCATGTATATATTCAAAAAAGCCACTGATGCAAATATATAGAATGTAAGGCTTGGACAAGCAAGACAGTAGTCTGAAAACTTATTCTACATTGATACAGAACAGCTGATACTTCATATAGAGAAATAAAGTAGAAAAAATAAATATGTTCGCCGCTATTGCATCGGGAAATCCATTACAATTATCAGAAGAAGTCCCTAATTCCAACGGGTTACAACACACCTTGGTTTTATCATCTACTAAACCTAAGAACTATTCTCATATAACGTTATTTATATTACCTAATGTCACATTCCCTACTGATTTTGTGGCTATTGTATACTTTAAATTGGGACAAGATGAAGATTTTAAGTTATTTGGATATCTATCCCTTGAGAAACCAAGTGCCATCTTTAAAGTGAAATTACCTGGGAATAGCAATAATAATAATATGCCTGTAAGTAATGGATTTAATGAAGAAAATGAGGGACTTGGGGAGATTGATATGGGAGACGATGATAGTGGAGAGAATGGCGGATTTATGAACACGGATGCTGGTAATACAAACATATCAAACTTATCTCAGTTAATTATTGGGATATCTATAGAGTCTCGAGCTGAAGGGATGACTAAATTGAACCAGTGGAGGCAACTTCGAGCAGGGACGGGATCTTCTGTAAATAATTCGATGGCCTTAACAAGAGGAGTAAGAGGAATAACCACTGCAGGCCAATTAGCAAAAATGTATCCTAAATTAACACAGGATCTTGCTGCAAAGATTGTACAACATGCATACAATTACCTTTCAGGGTTTCTTGATACGAGTGGAAATGTTTCAATTAAAAGATTTGATACATGGTGGGATAAATTTAAGAAAAGATTGGCCAACGATGCAACCTTTTTGGATGAAGTTACGAATGAATGAATATAAGTGTTCTTTTCTTTTCTTTTTTTTTTTTTTGCAAATTACATAGAATATATGCACATGGGATCTATATATGAATGTATGATTGATTGAATGAACACGTACGTGTAAGACTCATAATTCATCGTTAAAATGTTTGATACGATCTGCCATGGGATTCCCGAAGATTTTATGTCTACTTTCCTTCAATTTGGAGTCAAATTCAACTTGTTCTAAATCTCTTTCGTCTAATTTGTTCGAGGAGCTATCTAATCTCGTTTCTATTTGATCATTTAACCAATTTAGGAAACTGGATGATACCTTGATTTCATTACCGTAATGTGATTTAATATTGTACAAAGCGTGGAAAAATGATCTTAAGTGCCATTCTTCTAAAGAGGAATCCTGTATGGCATTTATAAATTGATCAAACCACATTGAATCATGACCAAGGTCAATAATTTGATCATTTTGATAAAAAATTGATACAATTTCTAATATTTTCCAATTTAATTGTTTATCAGATGATCTCTTAAAAATTGAATAAAGAATATCAAGATTTGTAGAGGTAATTTCTTGAGAAACCAAAAATTGTTCTAAAAATGTCACATATCTTTTTAAAAGGATTAAATCTGAACATGAGGCAGCGTGATTAAATATCTTCTCGGTAAAGTGATTGGAAGAATGTGTTCTAATGTATTCAATTACTGGTGGATTATTTCTCATTGCACTAATCACTAATCTAAGTACGATTTCACGTAAGTTGGGAGATAATTGGTCATCTAGGATGATATTGGATAAGGATGCCCATTCATGATTAATAATCTCTTGACCATATTTATAATCATGAACAAATTCTAACGTATCATCTAATTTTAATTGTGCTTCCTCGTAATCGTGATTTGAAATCAATTGGAAAATTTCATTGAATTGTGTAGTAAATGAATATTCATTTGTGTTCTCCATAGAAGTATCGGTTAACTTCGCCTCTTTCAACCCTGTCTCCATATTTATTCTAATATCTAATCCTTCACGAGGCAATATTTCATCTTCCGGGATCACTTTCCATTCCTTTTCCGGTACAAATAATTTTTGTTGTTCCCGTGAAGGAGAAGTTGAACGAGATTGTAATAATATTCTGGGACCTTCTTGACTCTTTATATTAGTACTTTCACTATTTTTTTGAATGATATTGTTGTTATCTCCGAGGGATACTGCTGTATTTGATTGTGGTGATAGAATAATTTGATTATGTGATTCTCTATGTCTTGGAGCCAAAGTTATTGGGTCTACAGCGTGGACTAGCGGTATTAATGCTAGCAATCCCTGTAATAATTTCATCACTTGATAGTTTGTCTTGATGGGTTGCTTCTTTGAGTTATCTCTATACTGTTCTATAATGTATTTTTATCTTTATATAATAAATTTCAAGTGTCATAAAATCAGACTTTTAAAAAAAGATGACATGAATTAGTGACACGTCACATCAAGATACAAAAAATGGCTGTTAAAGATATTGATATGATATATTAATGTTGTTAAATTATATATGAAGTATATACTGTTTTATTTTTGTGGAAGTGAGGAGAGGGATGTTGGTAATAGATTGTAAAAGTAAGTAAAAAAAAACCTAAAATGATATTTAATATTTTATACTTTTTTATTTCCTTAATCGAATAAACCGAAACCCATGTCGTCATCAGATTCTTCAGCTTCTTCTTCAGCAGCTTCTTCAGCGGCTTCACCAGAAGCACCAGAAGCAGCAGCAGCACCGGAGGCTGGAGCAGCTGCTGGAACAGCAGATAACTTAGCGTTACCTTCTTCAATTAATTCATCGATGGACTTACCTTCTAAAGAAGAGATTAAAGTGGAGACTCTTTCTTCATCAATTTCAATACCGACAGCGGAAAGAACAGACTTAACGTTTTCAGCGTTTGGAGTGTTACCGGCAGCGTTTAATAAAAGGTAGGCAGCTAAGTACTTCATTTTAAAAATTTATCGATTAGTTTCTTCTGTTTGAAAGGGGGGGAGAAGGACTATACCAATAATAGTAATAACGCTATTAAAACCTTATAGTGACACTATATTCAAGTATTACTTTGTAAATAATTGATAATATCTTGTTTAATTCCGTATTGCCCAGTGGGACATAAAGGATTCACTAAGGAAGCAGACACACTGTAAAAGTGGAATTTACCATACAAAATGGACCTTCCCCGTAGTGAATTTTCCAGAGTTTCCGAATGCGGAAATTTGGGCGACCACAAGAAGGGGAGAAATTTCAGGTACACCGTGGTGCAGGGATGTTGGACAGTCCTGTTTTTTCCTCCAGCTACGGTGTTTTTGTTTGCGTCGGTCGCGTTTTGTGCGTCGCTGGCGGAAAAAAACCCGGCGGTCTGCCCCTGGGTGTCCACGCCGTCTAGCTCTCCCCTCCTGGGATCACCCACCTGAGGGCCGGCCACTCTGAGTCTGAGCCTAGCAGTCGCCGTCTCCTAGGCAGAAACACACACAACGCCACGGGCCCAGGCAGAAGCTCCCCTCCAACGCCAGAGGGAAACACCACCGTCTCACAGAGAGAAGCACTATACTGAAATTTCAAGAGACTCGTAGTGGAATTAATATCAAGATCATTTTTGACCATTAAAGGTTGGTTACGGTTCTTTCCCTTCATAGTGGAGTTTAATTTTGTTATTACGCTTACTAGTTATTAGTGATAGTTATTATTATTATTATTACTAGTATTATTTCCGGTTGGTATTAGTTGGTATATTTTGGATATTTCAATTAGTGTTTTCATTTTAGTCATTTGACTTTTTTTTTTGTTTAATAGCCCCCAACAACAACACTCCATACCATATATTCCTCCAAGATGTCCGCTGCCGCTACTGCCAGAAAGAGAATCTTCAAGACCCATTCTTACAGAGGTGTCGAATTAGATAAATTAATGGAAATGTCCACTGAAGACTTCATCAAGTTAACTCCAGCCAGAGTTAGAAGAAGATTCGCCAGAGGTTTATCTACCAAGCCAGCCGGTTTCTTAAAGAAATTAAGAGCTGCTAAGTTAGCTGCTCCAGAAAATGAAAAGCCAACTGCTGTCAGAACCCATTTAAGAAATATGATTGTTGTTCCAGAAATGATCGGTTCTGTTGTTGGTATCTACAACGGTAAAGTTTTCAACCAAGTCGAAATTAGACCAGAAATGTTAGGTCACTACTTAGGTGAATTCTCTATCACTTACACTCCAGTTAGACACGGTAGAGCTGGTGCCACCACCTCTCGTTTCATTCCATTGAAATAAGTGTAAAGAAGAAATTAATAATATAATAAGAAACTTTCTTTTTTTTCCGTATCTATATATAATCATAATATAACAAAAAATAAACTTATATTTATCATTTTCTTTCTCTCTTTTTCAATAAATATTAATAAATATTAAACAAGTTCTATCTAATTGCCCTTTTATCATATATATATCTTTAAGTGATTACTATTACGCTTATTTCCTTATTATGTTAGCTTCTATTTCTTGGTGAAAAATTGAAACTTGAAAATTGGAACTTTTTTGCGATGAGCTGAAAATTTATTAAAAGATATTATAGAAAGATTAGTTATATACATATACACTTGTAGATTTAAAGTGCTAACTCAAAGCAGACTAAGAAAGACCACCCCTTATTTACAATAATTATGTCCTCTATTGACCAGCTTTTTGCGAAGGAAGTTTCCAAAGATTCCACCATCACAGGTTTATTCCAAACTCCAAACAGTATTGATAAAAAGATAAATATCAAACAAAATAAAAAGGATCAAGAAGATGTTGATGCTGATTTAGAAGGTAAATATTTCCAGAAATTGGCTGAAGAAGAGCAAGAGGAAGAGCAAAAATTAGAAAATTCAGAGAAGAAAGCGGAAAAAGTAGATGAAACCAATAACGCTGCTAAACAAATCGATTTAAAACAAGAAGAAATTGATAAAGCTCAAAGAACCATCTTCATTGGTAATGTCCCCACTGAAGTAATCACTTCTAGAGATATTTATAAAACTTTCAAAAAATTATTTACCCCCGAGGATAAAGAAATCACTATTCAAAGTATTAGATTTAGATCAATTTCATTTGATGAAGCATTACCAAGAAAAATCGCCTTTGCTAGACAATCTTTCCATAAAGATCGTCATTCAATTAATGCATACATTGTTTACTCCAAGAAAGATTGTTTAACTGAAATGTGCAAAAAATTCAATGGTCATGTCTTTGAATCTCGCCATTTAAGAGTGGATTCAGTGACACATCCAGCACCACATGATAAACAAAGATCAATCTTTGTAGGGAATTTAGATTTTGAAGAAGATGAAGAATCTCTTTGGAATCATTTTGCACCAAGTGGTGAAATTGAGTACGTTCGTATTGTGCGTGATTCGAAGACTAATTTAGGAAAAGGTTTTGCCTATGTTCAATTCAATCAATTAGAATCTGTCAATAAAGCATTATTATTAAATGATAAACCAATGAAATCAATCAATTCTACAAAGAAGAATAGAAAATTAAGAATATCTAGATGTAAAAATATTAAACCAAAATTTAATAATGAAACTGGTACTAATGCTTTCAATACATTAAATGAACAACAAAAAACTAAATTTGGTAGAGCTAAAAAAGTATTAAACAAATCTGATAGAGCTACTTTAGGTAAAGAATTGACAATTGAAGGTATGAGAGCTGAAAAGAATAGTAAGATGAAGACAGGGTCTTTATTAAAGAAGCGTAAACAAAGATCCAAAGATGGTAGAGTCACAAAGAGATCCATTGCCTTTAAAAAGGCTCAAGCTGAAAAGAAAAATTCAAAATAGATTTTATAATTACAGGGTTTAATTATATATCATATATGTATATTAGTTTATGATAAAAATTTGTCATTATAAAGCAAATCTTTTAAGTCTATAAATTTTACTGTAAAAAGGGAATGTTTAAATATTATTATTAATTCATTAAATATGGATCACCCTGTGATGAACGATAATTAGAATATACATTATTATTGTGAAGATTATTACTGTTTGTGGAATTGGCACTATTTCCATTGTTATTATTATTGTTAGCAGTTGTGTTACTATTCATTCTACGAGTTTGTTGCTGTTGTTGTTGCTGTTGTTGTTGGAATTGAAATTGGAATTGTTGTCTTTCCAAACTCTTGTTTGCTAACATGGAAAGTAGATTATTACTATTAGTAACATTGCTATTACTGTTGCTGTTACTATTATTACTATTATTATTATAGTTATTATTATTATTATTATTAGAGGATCTCATAGTATTATTCATATTTTGGGACATCTGTAGTTGTTTATTCATCAGAATATTATTAAGTATACTGGCGTGAGTAGTCATAGTATTATTGGTATTATTATTAGTAGTAGTGATATTTGTGGATGGTTCATAAGGATAGAATTCTGCATCATCACAGAACAACTTTCTATAATTCAAGATCTTTCTTGCATCTCTGGCCACCGAATCATCATATATATTTTGTGGTGATGGTCCATGTAAATAATTGGAACCACTAGCATTGCTATTCCCATTCGGTATCCCAATACTACTCATAGCACTAGAATCCATGATTGACTCCTGAGAATTCCATTGTTGAACCATTGCGGACTCCATCTTTTGCCTGTACTCGATCCCAGGTATCAGCCCAATATATCCATACAAATAGAATACTGCGAGCACTGAACGAATTCGATGAGTATATGCTTTGTTTTTGTGTCGTTGATCAAAAAATCGTTATTATTTTTGAAAAATTTGTGTCGTCGAAGAAAAGTGAAAAATTTTCCCATAATAAAAGGAATATGCTCTATAGATTCTACATCAATACGTTGAACTCAGTTAATAACGGTATGTGATCACTTGGATGATGGATATTTGGTAATCCAAATTGGGAGTTATGGGCCAGTTCTTGTGAGACCTCTTTCCCGGTCAAGATCTTGGATAATTCGAAGTGTGTATCGTGGTACCAAATGTAGTCAAAGATACCTTTCAGTTTTCCTGAATAGCAAGTATGTTCAAACCAATTCTCAGGGATATCATCGTAGACACAATGGTTTAAATATGTTCGCATTGGGTTCACTAAATTTAGATCCATGTTGTTCACAATTTGTCCCTTAAGAAAGTTTATTACCACTGAGTTTCTTGTTGAATTTAAATCTCCAGTAAATAGAATCCTCACTTTATCATTTGTGATATCGACATCCTCACGTACAGCTTTTAATAAGTCATTTACAATGTGTCGAAGTTCTCTCATTATCACCAGACATTGTGACAATTTGACATCATCATATTTCCAATATAGATGGGTATTAATGATGACAAAGATTAATCCAGAAGGTTGATGTCTCAAAGTGACAAACAGACATACTTGGTTTTTTTCCTTCAGGAATTGTAACAGATTTGTGGTTCCCAATGGGTTACCGCCACCATCTGTCATTTGTAATTCTCTTTGGGATAAATAGGACAATTCTTCGTCATTAAAGGCAGTTAATAATTGGTTTAAATAAATCCCCTTTGAAGAGATAAATTCAAACATATTCCTATTATAAAAGATGCCACATCCATCTAATTGATCCTCAGGTAATTTCCAATATTTGGGGGCAGTCTTGGCAATGAATGAGGATCCCATACCTAATTGTTTCATTGCAATAGGACACCAAAACTCATCATAATCTTGGTGTGTCATTTCTTGAAAACACATAATATCAGCTTTATATAAATGTGTCAATTCATATTCAAGTAATTCATGTCTAAAATTCCAATCTTTATACTTCTCTGGAACATATGTATACACTTTGGGCCACATGTATGAAGGTGAGAGGATATTATATGTTAAAAGTGTGAATTTATGTTGGTTGGTTAATGGAGCCAAACTTTTGGCTAAATTGTTTATCCCATTCCTGCGAATTGGAACAAACGGTCTACTAAACATGGGGCTTACGCTATGTGGGTTATACTTCCTGAATGGATAGTGGGTGACGATTTCCTTTATAACTCAGTTTCTGTAAATAGTCTCATGAAAATAATTGACGTAAATCTTTTCAATAAAGAACCAAAAAACAACCTTATAAGATCTTAATAGCATCAGATAAAGAAAACCAGTGGTTTTTATTTATAGGTTAATATACGCTATTTCATTAGATTTTTAGGTGTACATATATTAGGGATATATATATATGAGAGAGAGAGATAGAAAGAGATTATTTTAATAATTCATTACATTTGGTTAAACTTTGTTTAGCAAAAAATTTAACATCACTATCATCATCTTTAGTTAATTTGTCTAAAGAGGGCATAATAGAATCTTGAATTAATGGTAAATAAGTTTGCTTATCCTTCTTGATTAATGCTTCAACAATGACCGCATATGATTTAGCAACATTAAATTTAATATTGGGCACTGCATCATCTGCTAGATGTTTCACAAAGGGCAGTACTTGTTCTGTCACTGCATCCATTGATACTACTGGGACTAAAGCGGTTAATGCGGATAATAATGTAAATCTATAAATGAAATTTTCTAATAATTGAGAATCAAACTTTAATAATCTTGATATAATTTCATCACGACACCAATCTGGACCAAAAATTTTAGTCAATTTAGTTAAATTGTTTATAGCCGCTTGCCTAATGGAAAATACTGTATCCCAAAGCCATGATAAACAGAAATCACTTAATTGTTGATTAAAGAATTGAACACCAAGATGTTCTGCTAACACAGGGATATATTCAATGATAGCTAATCTGACTCTCCAATTAACATCATTGGCCAATTCTGTAATAGCAGGTAATAAAGAATCAGATAATAAATCTATACCAATCACTTCATTAACAGCTTTCAAATTAGCAATAATATTTAATCTCACCTCGGGGAATTCATCCTTTAACATATTTAATAATATTGGTAAAAGATTTTCAATGGCTTGTTCTTTAGTCATTATAGAGACAATATTTGTCACTTTCAATGCCAAAGAGGCCCTTACAGTTTCATTCTCATCTATACTTAAATTTTGTACCGCTGGGATAATCTTTGTTAATACAATGGTAGGTGAATCCTTTAATAATTCAGCAAAACCTGGGATTTGTTCTGCAATGGCTTTTCTAACATCACTTTCATTATCTTCACATAAAGCCAAGAAGGGGGATACTAATTCATTAATGTATGTCTTATTACTACTAAATTGAGAGGCTAATAATGAAAATTTGTCAGCAGCCATATAACGAACTCTCCATGCCTCATCAGTAATTAATTTAATGGCAGAATCTAATAAATCTTTTAAATGTGTATTTTCATTTTTAACATTAAAATATTTTAAGATGGATATTAAACAATCCACGGCTAAGAATTTCACTGAATCCTGATTATCATTAATAATCTTTTGAAACATGGTAGAAATATAATCCCAATCCTCTACGGTGGCTAAATTTGGATTTTCGGTTAACAAATCTACTAAGCCCGGTAAATTTTTGGCAGCAGCTCTTCTCACCATGGGAGTATCATCTTGAACTAATTGTAAATATAAAGCTAATAAATTTTTCCTTAAAGTATTATCTTTCACCCTGACAATAACAGATTTGAAAAGACCACAAGAGGAAACTTTTGAAGAGAACCATTCTGCTGTAGCTAAATGTTCCATTAATGGTATAAATTCGTCTAACAATTGATCATCTGATAAATCCTTAGAGACTATATTTAATGAATCCACAGCTTTATCCCTCACTAAAGTCTCCTCCGTGGAGGCTAATATTTCTAAAGCAGGTAATAAAATTGTAGCAAATTTGGAACCACCAACAAAGGGAACAAATTTACCCAATTCATCTGCCAGGACAGCAAACACTTCATCTTCATCATCTTGTGCCACTTCTGTTAAGAATGGGATCAATTCATCTCTTGTTCTCTCTGGACCCAATGCAATAGCAATAGTATCCAATTTTTTCATAGCATCTACTCTATTGGCAACATCATCATGTTTCAACTCATCCATTAGTAGAGCCAATGGATATAAATCTTCTTGTTGTTGTCCATTACTCTCTTGTTGCTGAGAAACAGCGTTATTATCATTTTGAGCTGCAGTGGGATTATTGCTGTTGTTGTTATCCATAATTTCAACTTCAGTATGTAAAATTAGTCTTGTTCTATTCTATGTTTTCCAGTCTCACCAACACAGATAACTTATAAATGTATGTTAAATATATAATAGTAAGTAGCTTTAATGCAGTGTTATTGATGGGTTCTTGGACACCAATTCATGTCTCCAGTGTGGGTTTTTATTCATAGTATCGCTATGTTTAATTTCGAAATTTCGAAAAGAGCCAAAGGGCCCCTTTGGGCTGAAATATCACGCCGCACGGTGGGACCATATACCGTTGCCATGGCAACGCACCCAGGTGTATAAGTAGTTTAGTAGTGGTCCATAGATTGTAGCAGCCACTGGATGACTCGATGGATGGGCCTGGGGGACCTCCTCTGCAGCCACCTCCCACATTTGTATAACAGGAAACTGGCAATGACCAGTGCCAACGGTATCCAGTGCTTATATCTGGACTGAGACAGCCCAGTGACATAACGTTCTATCAGCTGTTTGTAATGATGTGTTATATGTAGATTTGTCTGTGTTTCTTCTTCGTCTTCGACGAGATCTTCTACTGGTGCTGGAATGTCAGATACCGGCTCTGGTTTAACCTTCTGAATGGGTTTCTTGTCTCGTTGTAGCGATTTCAATATGTTGTCCTCGTATGTAGGCCCCAGTACACTTGATGTCTTTAATATATGTGAGATATCCGGATACCGGCGACACAATTGATCATACAGGTCGATGGATTTATGTCTGTGTCTCAATTCCACTTCCAATTGCAATAAATAAAACTTGACCAATTCAAAGACATCATCTACAGAGGAATTTACTAATCGTGATAAATCCATTACGCTCTCCACATACTGTTTAAACCCCTCTACAACCATACCATTATCCTGTTTCCCTCTCCATTGGATCCATTTGAAGCAATTACGTAAATATTTATTCAGATGACTTAACGGTTCTTCCTCCTCTGTATTATTATTATTATGTTGGTCCCATTGATCTTCACTAAAATAATCATCTAATATTGGATGCATCGAGACACCCAACGTTTCAAACTTATTCACCCCATCACATGCACTATTAAACAACTGCCTTCCCTCCTTAGATGACCACAGATCATATTGTACAAGGGTCTCTAAGCAGTCTTTGAATTGTCCCATCATATAATATTGTAGGCATTCATTATAGCGCATTTGTCTCGCATCGTATTGTGTGTTGAAAGTATCATCAGCTAGCAATTCCTCTACCGTGACTGCCATTGGGTTGCTCTTCTTTCCTTTCCTTTTCTTCACCGTCTTCTTCAAAGTGATATCCCAAAGTGTCTTTCCTCATTTCTTCTTTTTCTGTTTTCAGCGTTGTGCTGTGGCCTATAGTAATGATTCGAAGCAAAAGTAAGGTTGTTCCTTAAGGATAGCAAGGAACACATTTTCTGGTTTGCACTGGTGGTCTTATCGATTGTTGGTTAAACGTTTGAAGAATGGTTATATTTCCCCTTTTTATGCTGATTATTGCTTACGATATTACAATAGCAATTATATGATTTCCCTAATACGTATTTCCTATATAGATATTTAGGTGAAAATATTTGTCAACGATCCTCGAATTGAAGGGGACGCCTCATCCCTCATTAAAATATCAGTTGGCCTTGATTTGTTAAACAATTGAAGTAATTACAATTTTAGCAAAGGAAATACTTTTAAAAATCAACATAGAATTAAAATTTAATTTAATCATTTTTTGACAAGAAGACAAATTCAACCACTTCAAAATAAACAGTAAAAGCAATCCACTAACTTTTGCTTCTGAAATCTTCTCCCCTTGTATCCAAAAATCTATCCTGTCCACATATTGACACTAGTATCTTGATGACGTCTTACTTTTTTGTCTTGGTTCCCTTTATTTTTGCTAAAAGATTACTTGTACTACCATACATCTCTAAGAATATATAAACACCAAACTTTGATGTATGATAAAGTGCAGCAAAGAGATTTCTCACTTCATTTCAATAGCTTATAAATAAAATTATACAGAACCAAAAAAAAATACATCAAAGAATTAAACTTAAGAAGCAAATTAATGATATAGTCCCTTGTAAACAAAAAGTGTATAATGGTGAAAAGAACAATTATAATCCACGAGGGTAATAAAGATGCCGTATTCTCGTATTTTGCCAGAACATTAACTTTCAACCAATATGATAAATTGCCACCATTGGTTAAGGAAGAATATTTAACATGGTCCATGGAAACATTTCTTAAAGAAAGACAACTATTGTTAAAACAGCGTGAATTGGATGAACGGGTAAAAGAATTACGTCAATTGGAATCCTCCAAACTAGAGATTGTAAGTAAGAAATGGTTTCATAAAGCCAAATTTTCTTTGTTTAAGAAGAACCAGGTATGATGCATTTTTGTACTGTTCTTATTTATATATATATGTACTTCTAACTGTCTATGAATATATTTTACGTCGTTTTTGTGACACTTTATATTGTTTAATGCAGGTTTTGAAAAGTCCGAATATCTATAAAAAGGCAACCAACTTAAGATGAAAAGAAAAATACAACTTTCTGCTTACAGTGTAGAACCACCACAACAGAACAAGAACAAGAACAAAATGACCTCGTCTAACGAAGTTCATAATTCTCATTGGTCATTTAATGCATTTGCTTATAAATATAAGCAGAAATATAGTTATTTAAGATACCAACTTTGGGAAGATTTATCTAATGCAAGAACAATTTGGTATCCCTTTAAAGTATGTTGCAAATAAAATTATGAGGTATTATATTTATATCTATTTCTGTTTTTACTAACTAACTATCACTATTATATTATTTTACAAACAGGCCATATGGTTGACTTTAACACAAAGGGTTTATTGGAAATATTTATTGTTATTTTCAATAAGTTATGTGGTCATCTTCGTCATTGTCGCGGTGATTCTTTACATTACTGTAGTACCATGGGCTCTTGGGTTCAGTTTCGTTCTCTTGGGTCCACTGGGTGCCATCCTATTGCATCTACAATGGATCCTGGTTACTAATATCATTGCCAATCATGTTTGTCAAAAAATTGTCCTACCAAACTTAAATTGGCAAGTGTATAAATTAACTGTGGCACAATGTAAGGTTACTCCCGGTTCTATTCCAATGGAAGAATATAAAAATCCATATACTGAAAAATCAAAGAATGATTGGTGGTGGATCTTTGGTGTATTTGGTTGGGGGAAAGATCTTGTAGGGAAAGCTGGTATGACTATTATCTCATTTATACCAGTAGTAGGTCCTTTGATTGTCAATGCAGTAGATACGAATGAAAGAGCAAGAAAATGTTTACAACCATTTTTTAAACAACAAAATTGGTCAAAACAACAAATTAAACAATTCGAAATTAATAAACGTGCAGATTTTGTTGGTTTTGGGTTAGTTACTGGGATATTAGAATCTATCCCAGTGCTATCCATAATTACAATGACAAGTAATACTGTAGCTGGTGCTTTATGGGCTACCAATCTTTTCAAGAAGGAGGAAACAAGAAAGAAGGAATAAGTAAGAGATATGTTTTCTTATATGTTATTTGTTTATTTATCATTTTCGTCTATCTTTCATGTAGTACATATGTTTATACTAATGGATGGTTTTTAATTCATATATTCTATTGACTGGTTTTATCAGATGTTGATAGATCTAGTAGAGATACATACTGTCAATACAACCATAACCAGCAACAACACCACCTTCATTGGAAGTCATTAATTTAGATCTTAATAAAGAACCACTGTATTCATTATTAGCAATATGATCTTTATCAAAGATAATAGTACCATAAATACCTAATTCACTAATGATTGGCTCAGTTGATAACTGACCATCGCGAACAATATAATTTTCTTTAATTTCCTTTGTATCAATAATTTCCATTAAGATATAAGCATTCCATTGTTCCTTTGGTAAATTGTTTAAGAAAGTTGGAATATCCTTTTTATAAATGTTATGACCACCACCTTCTCTTTGTGGCTTTAACACATAATGTTCAGGTTGTTCCATGGCTAATTTTTGACCTTGAATACCTTCGGGGGAATCATCTAATGGATAAATTTTGACAAAACTGTCCTTTAATTGTTTCTTAACGTGGTCATCATCAATATAAATGGATAAGATAGATTCTTGGGTTAATAATTGTTGAATCTTCTTTGTACCAGCCAATTGAATAGATAAATCTGGAGCTTTAATAGCATATGATTCTTCTAAGAAACCACGAGCTTCCCATGCGGCATCAGAGGTGTAATCCACAACATCATAACCTGTTCTGTAATAGACCACACCGACTTCATTATTAGTCTTCTTATGAATCAATCTCTTATGATCGGTGCTATATTCAAATTCTTTCTTGATATCTTTGAAAGTACATCTAATTGAATTAATACCATAAATCTTAAGTAAATTATATTCAATTAATTTTTGATCATAAAGGTTTAATTCTTCTTCTTCGACAACGAAAAGAACAATCTTGTCATCTTTATCTCTGGCTTTATTAGATGTATCAACTTGATAAATATTCATTGCATTTAAGATCCCTCTCACTAAGAACACAATGGATTCAGAGACATGTAATTCTCCAACTTGATAGAATGGTTTCCCCTTGTTATCGTACTTACCCATAACATTTAAGAAAGAATGTAATTCCCCAACTTTACTAGATAACCCGGCAAACGATACAGACACAGTATTAAATTCCACTTGTTTCACAGATTGATTCGATTGATCAATTAAATAATCAGATCTAAAGATACCGAATTTAGTAGCCTGTTTAGATTTGGAAGTGTTATCTTGGTATAATTGAAACAATTTACCTGTGAATTCCGGGTCTAATTTAGCTAATTTAGTGGTTTCTTTAATTAACCATTCAGAATTTGCAATTTGTGCATATAATTGATTAAAAGGTTTTTGTAACAATTTAGCTTGATCAAATGCCTTACGTGGTACTGGGGTAGGGAAAACAGTGGTAGGGGCAGTCTTGGAGATGTAAGACTTGTCTGTGGCTAAAGATAACCCATTAGTTAATGACCATTGAATTAATTCTGGAACAATTTCAGATTCGATGTGGGTTTTGTCCACGGCTGGGAATTGACCGTGTTCGACTTTAGCAGTGGCAGCACTAGTAACGTCCATTAGTAAAGATACGGGGCTCTGGGGTGTGTGAAGTAGATATGAGTGCCAATAATACAGCTTAAATCTCTACCTCTTCTTCTTGTTCTTCTTCGAACGATAATTTTTCAAAGCTCATCGAAAATTTTTCACTCTGATTATTTTTTTTTCTCGAGGGTTTTGGGGCAAGAGTCTACTACTACTACTACTACTACTAGGACAAGATACTACTGTGACAAGATACTACATAAAAGAACATAGATATATAATGTTAAGAAAGTACCTTTCCCATATTCATGCATCGATTAGACGATGAATACATAACATTGGAAAAAAAACAAATGCGACATACAGCGAGTAAATTACAGAAGAATTCACTTGCCTTCTCGTACGGGAAATATGTATAGACTTCTTGATTATTACTCTGGGAACTACACTAACACTGGACCAAACCAGAAAGGAGTGGCTAGTATTAATGTTTGTAGTATCACGATTTCACTGTAGAGATTTTATAGTAATGGAATCGTTTCTTTTAGGTCCCGTGTGTGTGTGCAAAATATATATTTGCAAAGAGGAAATAATAATAACTGGAGCAGCGTATTGAGCAATATACAGAGTTTATATCTACCTGGATAGCAAATAATAATAGTAGTAATAGTAGTGGTAGTTAAGAAGAGAACAGAATAAAACACAGCGTCTTTTTATAGTGCCAATATTTTTTCACTCACTTTGCACGGCGGATTTACCACGATTTGTAGGAATTTCACCTCGAGCAAACAGCAAAGAACCTTTAAGACACATATCTTTTATTCCAGGGCTACTGGAGCCTGCAAAAGTCTGCCCTTGGTCAATTGCATACATATAAGGTACATAAAGTTGTCTGTAGATAGTAATGTCCGACTCTACATCTTTTGAACCCTCCGCAGGGAAAGATGGACTGCATTCAAGGTCTAAACTAAGTGACGAAGTCCCAGTTGCTAATGAAAATGAAAAGGAGGATCTTTCTAAATTGAAACCCAATAATGGTCAATTGCCTCCCTTTAAGAAATGGGAACCTATTGTCATGCCAATTGTATTCACTTTATTCGGTCTATTTGTCAGAATGTATAAGATCGGTGCCAATAATCATGTCGTTTGGGATGAAGCCCATTTTGGTAAATTTGGGTCCTATTATCTAAGACACGAATTTTATCATGATGTTCATCCACCTTTGGGTAAAATGTTAGTCGGGTTATCCGGGTTCATTGCTGGCTATAATGGGTCATGGGATTTCCCATCTGGTGAAGTGTATCCAGATTATATCGATTTCGTGAAAATGAGAATCTTTAATGCTACTTTCTCCGCTCTTTGTGTTCCTGTCGCTTATTACACCGCTAAGGCTATTGGTTTCGCCACACCTGTCGTGTGGTTATTCACCTCTTTGGTCTGTTTTGAAACCACTTATTGTACTTTGGGTAGATTTATCTTATTAGATTCAATGCTTTTATTCTTCACCGTCGCCGCATTCTACTGTTTTGTCATGTTCCATAACCAAAAGTCAAGACCATTCTCTAGAAAATGGTTCAAATGGTTGGGTTTGACCGGAATCACTATGGGGTGTGCCATCTCTGTGAAAATGGTCGGGCTTTTCGTTATCACTTTAATTGGTATCTACACCGTAGTAGATTTGTGGAAATTATTAGGTGATAAAAATTTGTCATGGAAGAAATATGCCGCTCATTGGACTACTAGAATTGTTGGATTAATCATCTTCCCCACCTTAGTGTTTCTTTTATGTTTTAAGATTCATTTCCTTCTTTTATCTCATTCTGGTACTGGTGATGCCAATATGCCATCTTTGTTTCAAGCTAATCTTGCCGGCTCTGAAGTTGGGTTAGGTCCACGTAATGTGGCCATTGGCTCATCCACCGTCTCCATTAAGAATCAAGCTTTAGGTGGTGCTCTATTACATTCTCATGTTCAAACGTATCCAGAGGGGTCCAATCAACAACAAGTCACCACATATTCATACAGCGACGCAAATAATGATTGGTATTTCTTAAGAGCTAGAGGTGAACCCGCATGGAATGAAAATGATACCGATATTGAATACGTACAAGGAGATCATACTTATAGATTGATCCATAAATTAACCGCCAAGAATTTACATACTCATCCAGTTGCTGCACCAATGAGCAAGAACGAATTCGAAGTCGCTGGGTATGGTACCATCGATATTGGTGATCCATTTGATAATTGGATCATTGAAATTGTTGACCAAAAAGGATCCGAAGATAAGACTCAATTACATCCATTAACCACTTCCTTCCGTATTAAAAGTGCAGAAATGGGTTGCTATTTGGCTCAAACTGGTGCTATTTTACCTGAATGGGGGTTTAGACAAGCTGAAGTCGCTTGTGTGAAAAATCCATTTAGAAGAGATAAGAGAACCTGGTGGAATATTGAAACTCATAGTAATGAAGTGTTACCATTACCAGGTGATGATTTCCATTATCCAAAGACTAATTTTATTAAAGATTTTATTCATTTGAATTTAGCTATGATGGCAACTAATAATGCTTTAATCCCAGATACTGAAAAATTTGATTATTTAGCATCTTCTGCTTGGGAATGGCCAACTTTACATATTGGTTTAAGATTAAATGGTTGGGATGACAACGTATCCAAATATTATCTATTAGGTTTACCATTCTCCACATGGCCATCTACCGTGGCTGTCATAGCCATGATGTTTACTGTGGTTGTCCTGTTCTTAAGATGGTTTAGACAATTACCTGTTTTTAAAACCGCTGATGATGCCAACGTCTTTGAAATGGGTGGCGTTTATCCACTATTAGGTTGGGGTTTACATTATATGCCATTTGTGATCATGTCAAATGAATAACCTATGTTCATCATTACTTACCAGCTTTATATTTCGCTTTGATCATCTTAGCTTATTATTTCGATGTCTTCTTAAAGGGTCATGCTGCTTTCTTACAACGTATCCCTAACAAGATTAGATGTGGTATCTTTATTACATATTTTATCATTTTACTTGGTGGATTCTATTATTTCTCTCCAATGTCCTTTGGTATGGTAGGTCCAAATAAAGATTATCAATACTTGAACTGGTTCAAGTCATGGACTATCACAGATCACTAAGTCATAAGGTGAAAACTAAATCAGCTCCAAGCATTACAACCTTTTTTCTGCTTCACCTCTGATGACTGCTATTTTCTTGTTTAAAAACAAAAAAGTTTTATATACATATATAAATTCTATATTGTATTATTATATATGAAAATTAGGTACAAAAATAAAGAAACCAATGACGTTTACAAAAATAATCATACCTGCCTCTTTCCCTTTCAATGGAATATAATGCAGTCTTACTGGGTGATTCTATCTGTGTCTAATAGTTCAGAAATATTCCTTACACCAAGATCCTGGGTAGTAGACGGAGTTAAGACACTATTCCTGAATGGAACATTACCTTGAATACTGATAACGTTCTCTAATTGCGGAGATTGCACTGCACTTAATGTGTTAGTAGTCCTCACCGCAGTATTAATCGATCCATGATGCGCCATCGGTGGTGGAGTTATATTCATTGGAACAGTCGTTGTCCTTTCACTGAGGAAACTGGTTTCGTCTCCTTCTTGAATGGTATAGGAGGGCAAAACTGCCACTGTATTCTCATAAGTAGGTGGTGCAGAATGTTTAACGTCTTGATAGATTGGCGGAACTTCTTCATCCCATGATATGCCAAGTCCAGATCTTTCTGTAACATTTAATCTGAATTGCATTCTTAATACACGAGCAGCACCTGTCGGAACACTAACAATTTTTGGCATTATTTGACCATTTGCATTCTTTGAATTGGATCCGTCGTTGGAAATACTATGTTTTAAACTAGAATGATCTTCTTCAGATATGGGTCTTGCCTTTTGATTATTTCTGTTGGCCCACATAGGGGATAATTCAGCTAATCTTTGATCTGCATCACTCTCTGCCGAAGATGATTTCATATTTGACTTTGATTTAGATTTATTTATTGGTTGTCCATTGGCATATTGTAATGTTTCTTCTGCAACGACTATTTCCACTGCAAGGATGTGCGATACGTATATCCCTAGATTTGGATCTTGAATATCACATGCGACATTGATAAGACTCTTGTGTGGATTAATGTACGGATGTGAAGTAGAGGAGAATAATACCGGGTTACCAACACCTGAATTTAATGACATACAATCAATATCTGTGACTAATTCAATTTTCCCATTATTTTCAAAATCTGTCTTCCACCCACTTTTAATCTCACCTTTAGAAATAATCCTAACTTCTTCAGTGAATAACATACTATTATTGTTTGCTATTTCCTTTTTCAATTGTTCTTCACGAGCTCTTCTTTGTTGTTGTAAAATTTCTTGTCTTAAAGCATCATCACTGGGATGAACAAAATGAACGTCATTTTCATTTGTAGTATCGTCGTCATCATCCGTATCTTGTACTCCTTGAGCATTTCGCCTTCTTACAGGCCCCATGGGACTTGATCTGACAGGAGAATTAGTGGCATTTGAACCAGCATTGTCACTAGAATTGTTGTTACTTATACTACTATTAGAGTTATTGTTGTGATTACTACTGTTGTTATTGCTACTTGGTAATGTTACATTTTTAGGAGTCATGGGTAAATTATCTGGCGAGGCCACAGTAACTTTAATTTGTGGACCAATATCACCATACCGTTTAATGGCTTGAGCAGGTTTCTTACTTCTTTCCAACTCTTTTCTTTTCACCTCTTTTTCTAATTGACTTAAATTAGATTTATGTGTTGAACAAGAATGACCTCTTATCTTCGTAGTTTCTTCTATTCTCCATGCCAATTTTCTCATTCTCCATCTTCTATCATCTGAGGAGACACCATCAAGTTTCAATTCTAAGGGGAAAGTAGATTTAGGATAGACTACATTGGGTAGTACTGCTGCAGCAGTCAATTCTGTTGGTGGGAATACTCTCAATGAATTTTTATCAGGTCCACGGGGAATACTTCTTGTTACTGGTACAGGCATAATCAATTTTAATAATTTTTTATCCTTCTTGTTAGGACGATTC